>PNEQ01124149.1:0-70566 GCA_003012365.1 Medauroidea extradentata | reverse complement strand
GATAAAGGTAATGATTCTTTCGATATTAATTATATATTCAGTGACGAAACATTCATCAAATTCATGAAAGACATGTTTAATGTCGATTGTGCATCAGACGTTAATAACTCAACAACACTAGGAGGCACCACCATCGATTTGACTTTTTCAAGACACATTAAACTCGAAACACTCCCTTTCATTTCCTACTTTTCCTATCGTCGTCCTATTCTCAACAGAATAACACAGATTGTAAGAAATTAAATATTACACATGTTTAAAAGTTGTAAAACAATTGCTCAGCGCACATTTATACTTGTAAAAACTATTAAATTGTAAAAAAAAAATTGACATAATTGTATTTATGCGTACAAATAAATATAACTTGATCAATTTCATTGTGATTTCCAATTACTTCCTTCTCTATATACATCCAAATCTATTAAACAAATGAAATTAAAATTTCCTTTTGAAAAATGATACCATTTTATCAGTATTTTCTTAAGACGTTGTCACGTTCAACTATCGTCAGTAAACCGACTTTACAGGCAACCAATTTTTTTTTTTCCAATGATTGTAGGTTAGCATAAATTTTGAAGTACTTGCTAAGGTGTCGAACATACTTTTAAGTAAAACTACACTATTTTTCATTGTCTCTTTTTTTCCCATGTCTAATTATTACACCGACTGACCGTAACGTTTAAGTATACTTCTAAACATATAGAAATCCGACGATATTAACTATAATATCCTCAATTTAATACGAATTCGAAGCTGAAAAGCGAAAATTTAATTCTAAAACACATCTAATACGCTTAAAAATTGTACTAAATAATACTAACAGAAGCACGATAGGCCTATGTAGTAACAAGGGTTGTGGGTTCGATCCCACTATCTCACATAGCTCGAATTTATAACCGAGCACCGAGGTACCAAGCGGTTAGGAAGCTACTCTAATCAGTAGGTATCGTCGCCTAAGTTACTTAATTTTCTGTTATACTGGTTGTAAATTTTACATACAAAACTTATTTTTCAGAAATAATACGTTTATGTGTCAAAATACATATTTATATTTTGTTCTTTTGAAATATTTATAGTTTTATGCAGGAAAAAAAAATCTAGTTCAGTAATGTCTATAAACCATTATTGTTACAAACAGTGTTGTGTGGGACCAAAATCAATTGTAACCTCGCCCCTCAAAAATTGTAAGTTTGGCCAAATTCACATTTAAATTCATTGCACATATCTGGTGTTAACCACGTCTTCCTTCAATAACATATATCTGGCAGACTGCAGCTTCCACTTAAGTAAGTGTGCCATCTTGCCTACCATGACTGCTGTGCCATCTATCCTAAAGGGGTAGGATAGATGGTACAGCCCACTTTTATCCAGATAATACGGCAGCGGTTCTGTAATGCCACGTTCCGCATGCCTACGCCTCCTACCTCACTCGTACACTTTAATATGTCAGTTATTTCGCTTCCGTCTACGCTAATTGAAAAATACGTATACAGGCGTGAAAATTCAGCTACTTACCATCACCATGAGGAACACAGAAACACGAATAACATGTAAAATTTTATTAAGAACGACGAAAGAAACATTCACTGTACATAACATGTCTACCGCTCGCCCTCCACCAAGCAGATGCTCGCTGCGCCATCTCTTGACCGTTAATTTAAATATTGTGCCAACTCTCCTCCCACGCCATCTCGCCTCGCTTTACTTTATTGGGTTTTATTTGCTTACATTGTCGTGCGATACTGATGAAACTATTCCTAAGTCTTGTACACAGGAAATATTTCTAGTGCAAGAAATAAATCGTCAAATATACCCTTCATTGCCTTATACAGAGTGTGGCAAAAATGCTCTTACAGGCTTTGAGGACTTGTAGTGGAAACCAAGACGATTAAGTCTACAATAGGAACCAGTGGCGGATCTAGAGGGGGGCTTGAGGGGATCAAGCCCCCCCCCCCCCTTCTGACTGAAACATACACTGGATAGAATTAATGTTTAAGGGAAAATTATTAGCAATGACACTATGAATGGAATGTTTTTCTACAATTGATACTTTTTTTTTTCAATTAGTTTCATTTGCGAGATACGTTTCGCTTTCCCGGGATTTTAAGATACTTTGGATGATTATTCTACACCGAGATTGTGGCTAGGCCTCTTATGCTTTAGTGTAACATTTTCTGTTTTATGGCCAGTCGAGGTATAAGTTGTGGCTGTCGCCCGTCGCCTTTCGGGTGCTTTTCTTATCTATTGTGTTAGGTTTACAACAGTACAACAAGGCCAAGGCCACGGGTAGTCTGTTCACAGCAGGCCAGGCATGTGATCCGGAACAAGGGTTGAACTGGAACAATGTGTTGTTTACGTTCATGCAAGAATTAAGTGTAGGAGAGCCGGGAGAGGGGAAGGAAGCAGGGTGGACGGTGGTAAACAACAAGCTTTGTTTCCGCCCGGGACCCCAGAGGTTCAGTTCTTTTATTTTTCACAGTAGATATATGCGCTTGGAGAAGCCACTCCACTTGTATGTTTTGTTTTATTATTTCATTAAGGTATTGCTAGTATTCGGGTAGTGAAAATAAAGTTTTGTCAAAAATGAAAAGAAACTTGTTAAATTTTTTTTAAACCGATAAATAAAAATTCTACAACATGCGCACAAAATTCAAATATCGCGTGCAACGAAATTGACATGAAAAGACATAAACCCGAAGCCAATCGAAGTGAATGCATCTGAAGGTGAAATTGAAGCATCTACTAGTACTGGACAGGGAGAGGTAAGAATGTATTTCTGAAATTTAGGTTAAGTTTTTTCGAATGAGTGCGTCCTTGTAAATCACTGTTAAAGTCATGCACGGTTAGCTTTATAAAATTGAAATAAACATGTGTAAATAGGTGCGTGCAATCTTTTACAAATAACTTTTCTTGACGTCGAAAATGGCTAAAATGGGTGTTTTCGCGGTCAATTTAAGGTATGAAAATACAACAGTTTTACAGACTAGATTTGTAAATTCCCTTTCCCTATAACATTTACAACTTGTAAATGGTATAGGGACGTACAACAGACCTTTATCACTATTCTTACGAGATAGAACCGCAACATTTTCGGTGACTCAGAAACGTTTCGGAAAACAGTATTAAGTTACAAACTATTTTTCAACACCAACACAATTTAAAAGCTTGAGACAGGGGATGTTCACTTTACTTATTGAATTATTTTTAGGTCCTGCCTTCTGTGCACCCCTGCGACATTGGGCTCGCTGTAGGAAGAATATTAGAAAAATAAACTACTTTGAAATTTTTGCAAGAGACATGGAAGCCCGACAACACCTATTCCTTTCCAGCAGCAAAAGAAGGAAAACAGCTACGAAAATTCAGAGGCGAATGGTTGCAACAATTCCGTTGGCTAGCATACAGTCAAAGTGCTGAAGGTGGATTTTGCAAGATGTGTGTGCTATTTGCCCCATCGGGTGCAGGCACAAGCTCTCAAGTGAGATTATTATTTTTATGAAACTCATTTTGTAGAACTTTGTATTGCCACAACTGTGTGCCTGATATTAAGGGAATATTTTTCATTTTGAATAATTTAATTTTGTTAGGAAGTAATTTAATTACAGTGCTGGATTCTGAATTTTCTGGTTTAATTTTGCCTTACGATCAAAATCTAAATTAATTAATTAATTTATATATATATATATCATTGGGGTTATATAATTTTTCCTATTCTTAGAGTTGTTATTAATTTGTTTGGTACGTTATACGTACGTTAAAAGTAAAATTGTATTTATCTGCTCAAAGTTATGTGAATATTATTTGCCAATCAAAGACGCCACGTTTAGGGAAGAGCCTCAAGAGGAGAAAAGAAATTGGTCAGACAAATTTAGTGTTTTTGAAGGTTGGAAGGAACTGCGCGCTAAGGACGACACAGATACGTGCACAGTATTTCGTTAGTGACACGCCTCAAGACAGTGATAAATTTAAATTTGATTTAAATAGAAAATTTGTTTTAAGGAAAAAATAAATTTTAGTGACGCATTTTGTAAAGCCTTGCAATGATTTATTGTGAACAGCGGTAAGAAAATTAAGGAATCAATTATTTCACTATGGTCGTAATGAAATGCAGACATTTTTATTCGGTTCTTAAGCATGAACGAAAATAACTACATTCTTAATCAAAATTTCTGAAATTTTCTTTTGCCAAATAAAAATAAGCCAGAAAAATTGAGAATTCAGTACCATGACTTACTGACCAGTATGGCCAGTATGACTTACTAACAGAAACCGTCATTTTGAACTAAATTCTAAATCCCTAATAACTATTACAAAATCAGAACAATTATATTATTTAAGCATAATATAAATAAAAATGACTCTTCCCTAAACGTGGCATCTAAGAATGGCAAAAAATATTCACATAACTTTGAGCAGACAAATACAATTTTAGTTTTAACGTACGTATAATGTACTAAACCAATTAATAACAACTGTAAGAATAGGAAAAAATATATTTCTGCTCTATAATAAACTTAAGAAAATTCAGAAATAATATAGCTATGAGGTATGATACAATTCTCTCATCCCTTCAATTAACACAATAGCAAAGCAATGTTTTATTGTTTTTATATTAAATAAATATGTAATAATCAAATGTATAGTATTCAGCTTAATCATGAAAATGGAAGAAAAATTACAAGCTTCAAATATGTCCTTACTAGACTTATGAATTTTTCAAAAATGTGTAGTTTATTTGTCTTGCGTATAAGTACAATATAAATAGCACCCTACTAACCAAGAAATTACTATATATAAAAAGCTAAATTGCACAGCGTAGCCTAAAATGGACAATGGTAAAATAATGTTGCATACTAAACTGTATCACTTCCTTAACAATGCCCCTTTGGTTGTGGTTGAATAAAAAATTTATACCTGAATTATTTCATTTCTCAGGATTTGAAAACGCTTGTAACTCGGCCCCTCTCGAAGTTTAAGAAGGCACTTGAAGAGCTGCGGTATCACCAAAATACGAATTACCACCAGTTTTCCATATAGATGGCCAGTGAATTTGTCAAAATCATGGAATGTGGAGAAAAAAGAAGTGTGGAATTACTGCTCGATACTCAATAGGCTTCGGTTGTTGAAGCAAACAGAAACGCCTGCGGCCAATAGTTAAAACGGTGGTATTTTGCGCAAGAAATAATTTGGCTTTGAGAGGACATCGTGATGACGGACAAATAAACAATGCCAATGAACACCAAGACATTTTGTCAGGCAAGCAAGGGATTTTCCAAAGTTTGTTGGGATTTCGTATAGATTCAGGAGATGTCGACCTAAAATCCCACTTAGATACTTCTGGTAAAAACTGCACGATGATTAGCAAAACAATCCAGAATGAAGTTATCGATTCAGTTGGAAATGTGATGCGTTCATCGATAGTTGACGAAGTGAAGCGCTCGAAGTATTTTTCAATCCTTTGTTACGAGACAACTGATGTTAGTACGAAAGAGCAGATGACACTGTGCGTGAGATTTGTTGACATAGCAAGCTGCATTATAAGAGAAGAGTTTTTAAGATTTTTGGAGTTGCAATACACAACTTCTATCCAGACTGAACTATGTCACCTAGGTCTCAGTTTTGATAATCTTCGTGGACAAGGCTATGACGGAGGTTCAAACATGACAGGAAAATTTAAAGGTGTACAAGCTCTTATTCAAGCTGAACAACCATTAGCTCATTGTACACATTGCTTCAGTCATTCCCTAAATTTGTGCATATCTCGAAGTTGTGAAATTCCAACTATAAAAAATATGTTTGGAATAGTAGGCTCAGTTTCTGCATACTTCTCTGTATCTTCAAAACGTATGAATGCCCTGGATAAAGTTATTACAGAATCTAACATATCCACTACAAGGAAAACAAAGTTAAAAGCACTTTGCGCCACTCGTTGGGTTGAGCGACATGAAAGCATCATTACATTTAAAGAACTGTTTGAACCTGTAGCAACAGTACTTGAAATTCTAGAAGAAAGTAACGAAGGTGACAGCTCCAGCAAGGCTTCAATGTATAGTGCTTCCATACGGCGCAGTGATTTTATAGTGGCATTAGTAACGATTGCATTTTGCTTTTCGTACACATTGAAGCTCAGTCAGTGTCTCCAAAGTCCAAAACAAGATTTGTCAACTGCTTCTGCCCACGTAAAATATGTACTTGATACTTTTTGTCAAATTCGATCTGATACAGAGAACAAGTTCAACTAAATTTTTTATGAGTCTCAGCATCTTGCAAATAAACTGGGATCAGAAATAAAGCTTCCTCGATATTGTAGTAAGCAAACACAGAGAAATAATATCCCAGCAACCACGGATCCCAAAGATTACTTCAGAAAAGCAATATTTGTTCCTTTTTCAGACCACATTATTTCCGAACTTGGAAACAGGTTCGGCCGTGGCCTTACTGAAGTAGTACCAATTGAAGGCCCGATACCTTCGAATTTAGCAAAGTACAGTGACGAAGAAATATTAAGAGCTGCAGAACCCTATATGTGTGACCTGCCTGGATCCGAGACGGAACTAAAAGCAGAACTGCGTTTATGGCGAAGAAAATGGGAGAATGAGGAGAAAGTTCCACAAAATTCTGCAGAAGCCCTGAAAGAATGTGGAAATTATTTTTATCATAATGTTAAAGTGCTACTGCAAATATTTTCCACCTTGCCTGTAACAACAGCAACAGCCGAAAGAAGTTTTTCAGTTCTTCGAAGATTGAAAACTTATTTAAGAAACACCATGGGAGAAGATCGGCTAAATGGTTTAGCTCTCGCCAACATCCACGAAGACAAAGACATCAGCGTAGATAAAGTTATAGATGATTTTTGCAAAAGAAAACCTCGTCGCCCTGAACTGTCTTACAACTGGCTGGAAAACTGAGTAGGTAATTTAAGGAGTTATTAATTTTTTTAAATTAACATAACTGTATTTATTTTGTGACTGTGTGTAAATATTTTGTACAGGAAGGTGTCATCTGTGACTGTACTTAGGCATGTGTTTGTGGTAATTGCTGCGAATTATGTCGCATTTTTATACTATTTGTTTCAAGTGTTTAAGCAGAGGCTAGCTATGTACGCATTTAATTTTATGTCAATACTAAGGATTAAATTTTTTTTTAATTCGTCCATAAAAATATAATGATTTCTTGAAGTGATATATTAACCTTTTTTGGTTCAGAAATGCTGTGAAAAGCACCATTTTGCACCTTAAAAACCAAATTTTTCCGGGGGAGGGCCCCCGGACCCCCCACTCTTCGTTTCGGGTATACGTGAATCTTCTTTATAAGGCATAAGCCGCCCCCCCTTAACCAAGAGCTGGATCCGCCACTGATAGGAACTCGTGTCCGGATACGTAAGCCTACCGTTTTACCGCTACACGCAAAATCACCACACATGCTGTTTTCGGCACCGCACACTAGGATAGTCGTGACTATGGTAGTCCATACGTGATTCCCCGATCACTTGATGTCCCATTCGACTACAAGTTACATGCTGGCTTAAGCTTAATTAACCGTTTTACCGCAACACACGAAACGCACATAGGGTGGTATAAATAAAAGTAAGCAGTTGCTCGAAACCTATGAAATCGAAGCAACTGCTCGGTTTCGCATAAATAAAAATGTCTTTGCTCAACATTCTCGCGAGCAACAACTGCTTGACGACCTTGAACGCGGAGCAACTGCTCACGGTTTGCTATAAATAAAACAATGCAACTGCTCACCTTAGTGAGCAACTGCTTACTTTTTTGTGAGGCACCTCATTACGTGTCTCAACTTTACTCAAGTGTGGTTCAGAGAGGCGCAATAGCCGAGTATATGGGGGTAGTTACGGAACGAAAAAATAAACATGTACTATATTCAGACGTACATAGTTACGTAGACCTGTACAAGTTTAAAAAGGAAAATGTACAATGGCTTGCACAATATTTTATACCTGAATCAACAAATACACGAGGTGAAGGAAGCACTCAGCAATGTTGAAAAGATGAAACTATTCTTAAGATATGAAGGAGATCCTTGCTTTGAAGTTGGAGTTGTAGAAGATGTTGGTTTTACCCAGGCTACAGTGTCATACACTTTCTGGGAAGTTGTATAAGCTATAAATAAAAAGGCTCAAGATTGAGTTCAACTTCCTCAAACGGCCACGCCTCTTCATGCTGCTCAGACTGAATGGTCAGAAAGATAAACATTCCCCGATGCAATCGGCGGAGCTGCGGATTGCACACACGTACTGATAAGGAAACCAGATGTACATGGAGACGAATACATCAACATAGAAGGTCTTGCCGGCATCAATGCACTAGCTACTTGTAACCAAAATAAACATTTATCAGCGTAGACGCCAACTGGCTCGGTTCTTTGCACGACTCCCGCATATGTTGGATTTCTGGTGTTTGTAGAATAATGACTGTCAGTGCTCTATTACTTAGCGACGCGTCATATGCGATTGCGTCATTGTTAATTACATCGTACCAGAACCCAACGACCCCAGCACAGACAGCGTACAACAAATGTTTTACAAAGATGCGGGTAATTATTAAACGGTGTATTGGTCAGGTTAAACCGAGACTTCCTATTCTACAAAGTAAGATAGGTTTAACTACAGAGAAAGTGCCTTCAGTGATAGTATGTTGCATAATGCTCCATAATACTGCTAAACATCTTCAGGAAGAAGACCAAACAATTCGTAAACCAAAGAATGTTGTTGAATATGAGGCAGGTGGGGGAGAGAAGTCAGCGAAAAAGAGATGCAATTGCAGGAATCATACAAGGATGTAGAGTTATATAAGTAATTAAACCTTCTTACGTAAATATATATTACAATATAATTAGTAACGCAATTTATATTTTTGGATCTTAATATATAAAACGAAGTGTCCTGACACACCCTTTTATAAACGCACAGCCCAAACCGCTGGACCTAGAATCATGAAATTTTGAGGGAAGCTTCCCCTTGGCCAGTAGGCACCTACTAAGAATGTTTTTTTTCGAAATTCGTTAATTTAGGGGGTGAAACGGAGTGAAATGTGTTTTCAAAGAATCCCTGATATCTCATTAATCGGGAAGCTATTATCAAACATTTAACTTCATAATATTGCCCAAAGAAATGCATATTTGCGAATTTTTCGATTTTGCGAAGTTCCAAAATTTTGGAGGTGAAAAGCCGTAAAATGTGTTTTTCATTAAACAGTGATTTCTTCTAAATCATTTCAGATAGTGAGGTGATTTCTTTTTTAAAATGTTGCTTAAGTAAATATATATAAACAACTTTTAGAACTTTTCGAAATTCGTCCTTGAGAGCTATTAAAAAATTAATTGTGATTTTAATTAATCCCACTTATCTCCTAAACCAGTTGAAATATTGAAATGGTTTTTCCTTTAAAATTAATCTTACGTAAATATAAAAAATGTAATTTTTGTATTTTTCGAAATTCGTCCTTGAAAGCTGTTAAAAAAATTTAATGTAATTTCAAATAATCATCTGTACCGCTTATACCCGTTGAGATATCGAGATGAGTTTTGGTAAGACTGAAGTTTATGTAAATATCTACAAATAAAATTCAGGATTTTATTAAATTCGAAGATTAAGGATGTGAAAAGCAGTAAAATGTTACAGTCTCCCGAAAAAAGAGAATGATCACGGATAAATAATTCAACAGTTTTTTTTCCTTTCCAAACAACTTATTAATAAAACCTTTTTGGACCGTAGCCTATACACACGAAAGAATTATCACGACCTGCCTTAAAACATTCACTAAGGTATTGTATAAATTTTGTGGTGTGGGAGGGGTGGGGTTACGGGTTCGTATCCCGTGCAAGACTTTGCGATGGGAATTACTATGACATCATACGAGCATATTGCGCGCGCTCTTTACACTGAGCTATGACAATTTATAGTTCACTGGTATTGAGCACGCTAGCTGTTAAATGCCTTCATCACATATTTTATCCAGAGTTATTGTTTACATTACATAATTTCACGTGGGCAACGCTGCAGCCGGCCAGGTAGTAAGTTTATAAATTCATGTTACTAGTGCGATTTGATAACGGGTACAATTTGTACACTGATTTACTAAACACTTTCTGAGGGCTGTCTCGTGACGATAGGTAAGTGAGAATGAATGTAATAGTTTTTTCAGATATAGGGGTCCAATTTGTGACGTGCAAACTACCTGCTGTGAGTATTTTACCCTCAAAAGAAAAGACAGTCAAACAGGAAAAGTCATGCACGTGACGTGCAATGTCCCGGTTCCAACGTCCCCACTGGTTGACTGTCTATGTTATGAAGAAGGGAAAAGGTGAGGCTGCTTGTGTCTATTGATCAGCAGTTAAGAAAAGTAGTGACATGCAGCCGTAACGTTATTATTACCTTGCACTCTTCTTCTCAAACGTAAATAATATTACAAAGAAGACCGTTTATTAATATCCATATGGTACATGACATATATAGTTATGTTTTGTTTTCAATTACATCCATACCGACAGTTAGTATGAATCAGGAGCTCACTACCCACTGAAAGCAGTAGTACTGGGGAGATGGAGACAACACACTAAAGGAACCGCTTCACGTCTTCAAAAAGGTAGAGGACACGTCGGTGCTCCCCGGGGTGAAAAGTAGATTTCAAGGTACAAAATAGTGCTTTTGTAATAGTTTTTTAAAGCTAAACACCGAATATATCACAGTTTTTAATATTTTATAATAATTTCTACGTTTAAATGAGACTTCCCATTTCTTTTTAGGCTAGGTGGTTAGGAACCTCTTAAAAAACCCTCCTAGGTATGACTCTTATTGAAAGCACATATTTGATGCAGTATTTACTATGTGCAATATCATATTTATACATTTACATAGAGAAATGCTTGACGACAGATTGTATATTTAATATTATGTAAGTATATATATATATATATATATATATATATATATATATATATATATATATATATATATATATATATATATATATTGCAAGAGATAACGGGCTAACTAGAGACTAATTTAGACAGTAGACAGGTTGTAGTAGAGTAGCAAAATGGGTTTTTTGTGTTGAAAACGGCGTTTAATGATAGAAGTGTGAAACTTGATACACTGAAAGTAAGTGCTTAAGGTGTCATTTAAAGATGTGGAGCCACTTCGAATTCGTGCCTGATAAGCAGTTATGACGTCATCAAAATGGCCGACTCACAAAATTGTTAAATAGCTATATCTTGGGAACCAGTCAATGGATTTAATTTTTCTTTGCGGCAAATTAAAGCAATGTTATTTAGGAAAAATGTCTATGAGAGAGTGTTTTCATAGAAATGTGAATTAAAAAGTTATTTTATTATTTTTATATATATATACATATTTTTTGGTATTTTTAATAGCGAAATTGTTTTTACATTTAGAATGAGCATTATTCTTCTTTAATGGGCGGACTAAACCTATGTTGAATAGAAAAGTGAATCAAATACGTGTATGTATATATAAAATTGTTTGCACAACATAAATTCTTTTTAACATTATTTATTGCAAAATTATGGACTGGACAGCAAATAATATATTTTCATTTATTTTCAATTTATAAAAATGATTTCTCACTTAATCAAACGTACTGGTCCAATGTGTCACTCTAGCTGTACAATGTAAAAATGGGCAAGTTTCAGATTTAATTCTTCGTCGAACAATGCTGCGACTGATTTATCTTGCTGCAACCAAGTCCAGTTTACTTCGGACGTAATGTTTCTGTCACCAAGTTCAATTAAGATTAAAATTTAAGCATTGATAAGCACATTTTAATAAACATATAAATATATTAATTTATAAATATAATGCTTAAAATAAAATGAAAACAATTATTGACATACTCCTTTACCGTGTTTGCATTGTAATGTGCACACTAAACCATATTTCTTGCAACAACACACATTTTCTTTGCATTTTTTTGTACACTGACAGCTGACAAATTCTCGCAGTGCTTGTGAAACTTCTAGTTGAGTTGTCCACTTAGGGTAGTAATTATTCTGCATACAAGTCCAGCCCCACTTTTCAATGTCAGGTAATGCAATTCCTACTTTTAGTTGCCCCCACTTGTGCCCACTTTGATAACAACTTCGTAGAACATGAAGCTTTAGAGCATAAACTGTCGGGGAGGGGGGGGGAATTTCTCCATTGTTCTGTTATGGTTAGTGAAAATAATTTCTCGAGCTTCATTAACAGTTTCACACTCGCTTGTCAAACAATATAACATAACAACATATCGTTGCAGTTTGCGAAATATTTCTTCCGGTATCTCTTCTTGGGGATGAGACAAGAATTCAAAAGCCTCAGTTACACCTGGAAATGCGCTCCATGTTTTCCACATTGTTATCTTCCCGCGGCCTGCAAAGAAAGAAGTGGTGTCGCAACCCGAGAAAGCATGAAAACCACGTAAAGCCACAGACTTCTGTTCACTCATGATCCCCGCTGTTTGATGCACAGAAATGATGCGAAAATCTTTCCCAGATCCAAATCTAATCCACATCTTTTTAAGGCCTTCTTTTTGCATTTCATGAAAGAATGATATGGAGAGGACTACAACGTCAGTGTCAATTGTCCTAATGCTAATTTGGGTAAACCCATTTTTTACAGCATTTAAAGCTTGAACGAAAATTCTAGAATCAGCGACTTAATGATTGCGCAGTTTAAGCTCCGTTGGGATAACTCCATTTGTTATCACGTTTTCACCAACAGTTGAAAATACTTGAAAATTCGAACGAGTGGATTAGCTACAAATTAATGTGCTAGAAGACAAAATAGATCAGTATTGTTTTCAGAATTTTTCAGAAACTGGTGCTAGTTCTTTGGCAAGATGTTACAGGCTCTAACTTGTCGCCGTTCTCCTGAACCTCGACATTCTCTGGCGTAGGATTTAATACTTTTTTCGGTGTAGACATCCCATACAATATCAATTCTGGTTGCATTTAACTTATTGGCTTCATCCAGTATATGATTCATAAAAAGATCTCCATATTCTCCAAATGTCGTCTCAGCTCTTGGCTGCAGAATGTGCACTAGAGCTGGTCCATCGTAAATGATGGCTTGTACGGAAATATATGAGATCTCATCATTAGAATTCATGCAGGGTTCTTGAAGAAATCTTATCATTTATTCCAGGTTATCCTTACACGAATAGCCTCAGTGAAAGTCATTATTAATACCATAATCAGTTTCTGCGGCATATTCCAAAAATCTTGCTAGGCCAGATTTGTTTCCTTTTCGAAGATTGACCTGCGCTGAAAGTGAAGGCGGAAATGGATGGCTTTCGTAGCTGAAAAATACCTTCATTAGCATTTTTCTCGTACTGCATATTACAAATAACTTTGAAAACAAATCTGCATCTTTCTTTGGAGACTTCACTAAAGCAGATGATTTGTTAATGTTTTTCATTTTAGCAAAAAAATGGAATCTGTTTTCTTTTATGGGTTCGTACAGAGTGTGCATTCTTTTTTCAACGAACTCTTATGTATTGTGATTTTCCAGACTCTGTGGCTGACAATATTTCGTTAATTGATTCATCTGCCAGAGCCACACTTTCTAAAGAAAACACATATTTTCCTATATATAAGAAAGGGTTTCCTATATTCGTCATAACTTCTTTCAGAGCAGAAATTCTATTCTGGAACAATTTCTTGATAGTCCAGACATATATGTTTCTACTATATGACTATGTGCTGGATGGTCAGTAGCGACACAAACGCAACGCAAAGTTCGCGACGATCACAAAATAACTTCCCAGACAATCAGCGTCGAGACTTCTGTGACGTCAGCGCGACAAAAACGGGTGGACGCGATGCAAAATCAGAATAGAAAATAACATTTCTTATGCACGTCGTGTACGCGACAAAGCTGAAAAACGGAATTAATTCCGTGCTCAAATGGTGGTTAGATTGGTATGTTGGTAGTAAAAGGCATTATTTAATATACGAGAGATTTTTGTTCTTTAATCTAAGTAAATCGTGATATTTTTAAGCAAACATGTATTTAAGTCTTAATTGTCACATTTGGGAATGCCAATGATAATTTTTATATTAAAAATAAACTGAAAAAAAAAAATTCAAATTTTGTAAACATGTATGGCTGTCATACTATAGTTGGTATGTACTGATAATAAACTATTTATATTTTAAGTTCTTCCAGTACTAATGTTCGTAATAACGAGAATTTTTGTATCGCATCGCATCCTTCGGGTCGCTATTGTGAATCCAGTAATATTGTCCGCCAACAACCTCATTGATTCGAATCCTTGGAGGAGTCTAAATGTTCCTTATTTTAGTTCACTGTTTCAAGCAACCATTTATTTCTACTGCGTTTAATCTTTGTTTAAACCCAAAGAAAAGCTGCGTAAATTTTGGCTGAAAGTCACTTTAACATGTCTAACTTTTTTGGACGAAAAATTATATCGTTTCGTTTTAATATTTTAGTAACGATAACTACTCGAATTAAATTAGTCAGTATAGAAAAACTATTTTCTGCAAAACTTCTATAGAGTCTCGCAATTTAACAATACAATAATAATCCTCGCAAAATCAGTAGATATTAAGTATCCAGGCCGGTGAGCAGAGTGCATATCTTCCACCGATAAAAAGACGTTTAATCGAAAACTTCTCAACTTGCTTGAGGGATTCCAGGGCTTAGTGTCAAAGAATCGTATCTACAGAAAGCCAAAATAAGGATTTCTTTGGTGTTTACAGTATTGTTGAATGTCGCCGTAGTAACGGAGACACACATAATAATGTAAATATATGTAAATTCATAATTATGGCAATATTTCTATACCAGTTTGATTTAAGTTTCCATAATTAACATCACGAAAAATCATGTAAAAATGGAATGTGTGACATAGGCCTTCTTGTTTCTAAGTCAAATAATATACTCTATAGATAAGGCTTTCAAGTAAAAATTGCAGAAATTTGTAATATTTTGTCATCAAAACCATTTATAGACAAAAACACATCAATGTTATACTAACTTGGAATTAAGTGCCCTTTTGTATTACAAACAAGTCTTGCTGTCGCTTCAGCAGAAATGTCTTGCTAACAAACATAAAGTACACTAACATGAAGTAATCAAACTGCCAATATTAGCTCAATTTGTTAATGCCTTAATGCCTACGCCGAGTTTAGCGTCCTTTTGCTTTACGAACTTCAAACGTGACATCAATCACTACAGCAAAAATAATGTCTTGCACACAAACATGCACATTCACATGAAGAAAGCAAACCGTCAGTAATGCTTTCAATACTGGAAAAACATAGTCATTAGTGTTCTTGTTCATCATGTAGGTGCAGTTCCTCTTCATTGAATCCCTCGTAAAACTGATGATATTGTAGCCTAATTATGACAATTTTACACAATTCCTTTAAAATCGTTGTATTTTCAAAGGCTCCTTATACGATTGAGCTGGGGAATAATTAGCAATGGAAAAATATCTGCGTTCTCCCGGGCCGAACATGGGTTCCATCTTCAATTATGATCAGTTTGTCGTCCCGCACAACATACTAAGCGTTGTCGGTGTTTTTTTAATCATCCTGTATATATTCTGAAGAAGTTATGTCGTGTGAGGTAGAAAAATAAACACTAAAAACGCTAACTGAAATCTGCACGGTTTTGAAAGTCAAAATGGAAAAACTCCAAAATTACAAACCTCAAGAATGTTATTAGCCAACTTTATGAGCAAATATTTACCCAGAATGATGCATTTGTGAAGCGTGATCTCTTCCGCTGCAATTTCATGTATGATATTACGGCGAAATGTAAAAAATACTCACGCAAATTGTTTGCTAGGAATGTTAGCAAAGGTTTATTTGTTTTTAGTTTGTGTTTTGCAGAGAAATTCAACACTACACCTAACCTACATGGTACGAAAAATCCATTGTAAAGCATTTAGCAATTTGTATACCTGGAAAATTTTTACGAAACTGAGACTCGAAAACAAGGACGCGATAAGGACAACACTGACTTGCTGACGCCGACCTCCATAGCATAGTCGTTAGGCACAGGTCTACATTGCGAGAGGTTCTGGGTTCGAATCCCGGCTCGGACTTGCTTCTCGTGTTGTACCTTCACCTCACTTCACCCTAATAGGCTCTTAAGGCCTCGTTGTTAAAGGGCCTTAATTGATGTTTGAACAATCGCTGTTGTGAGTATCCATGTTATTTGTCATGCGTTCGGGACGTTGGGGTGGCGTTGTAAGGCCTACTCATCCCTGAGCGCAGTCCGATGATTGTTTGATGCTGCCATAGCCTGCTTGGAGTTTGCCCGCCGTACAGCGCTGTTTCGCTGATCGCCTACCTGCCAGGGGGACTGCCGTTATTGATGTGCGTTGTTGCTCTTGTACCAGTCTGGAGGCATTGTTTTCCATCACGGTGGCTGACATTTGATGCTTGGACTTGACTCTCCAGCTGTCACATGTTCTACTGCCCTGATGCTGCTGTTGTCGCAGATTTCTACTGGACTGGCCACCCGGGACTGAGTTTGCTTCGGCAGTGCCTGACGATTGACTGTCGTAGTTTGTAAAGTGGCATGCGTACGTTACGAAGTTCTGGTGCCAAGAAGTTGCAGTGTTTATATTTCGAGAACATCTATAAAATTTGTAATCATCCTGTGATGACGTCAGAGGACCAAAGCCTAACATGGGCCTCATATAAGACTGCCTGGCTGTGCTACTCTACTGCAGTGCCCCCAAGAAGACGGTATATAGCGAATGTTTGGGCAATTTTGAACTTTCCTCGACGTAACTCATTTTTCGGCAGACGGTGAGGAGGGAAGAACCTGACGTGCAGACAAGGCATGTGACAGCCTAGTGGTTCATTAGTATTTCCTCCAGATTCGTCTTGCTAATATTTGTTGCTATACATGTATACGGCTGGTTAGAGGCTGTTTGTTACCGAGCCATAGTGTTAGGGTTTAACGTCATTATTTGCATATTTATTGAGTTAGTTGTCATTTTAAATGTTACACTAAGCATTGTATTGTTTCATTAATGTATTATTTGCCACATACCTTGTTTGCGCGTATATTCAGCTTTTCATTATTTTTATATTGAAATTCAATTTCCGGCAGTCTATTCAGCGTTTGTTCTTTTGTACTTGTACAAAATTGGTCTTGCAGTAGCCTACTTTATTCAAAGAGATTTTCGTATTCGTTATTAATTGTAATAGATAATATTATGTTGAATTAACTTTTCTTTAATCTTGCGTATTTTTGTGGCACACGTGTACGGAAAGACTCGCGTATCCCTATCTTATTTTATTACTGGCAGACCAGTGACAACTCTCTCAACTCACGTGACTAGCTCATCATATGTCCTATCGTCATTATGCGCGAGAGGCAGAAATGCATGCAAACTTTCCGTCATACTGCTTTCTCGATTAGTCGTCAATTGCTGACTCTATTGATATGTTGTATAAGACTGAAGCATTACGCCAATATACGACTCTTTCGCAGTTTTATTTGTATATTCATATACCGCGTTGTAATGGAATCACAGATTTTTTTTCAATTGATTATTTTTTATGATTGCTTCTTGTATTTTATTTAATTATTTTAGTTGATGAACATTTCTTATTTGATGATGATTGATGTTAAAATTTAGTTTAAAGTAATATTTAATTGTCATAATTTCTATGTTTTGATTCAATTCTCTGTGTACTGGTGTACTCAGGAGGTTTACCATGACTTAGTTCTAGGGATCAGATCTTGTACCACTTAAGTACTTTCTCCAAGTTGGAAGGAATTTTAGGTACTTTCTCTGAGTCTAGGGCTAGAACCGACGCTATCAGCGATGGCTATTTCTTCTATTATTGACTCCCGAAGCAGATAGACGTAGCGGTAGGCTTTTTCCCGTGTGGGAAAGTCAGCTCATCCTGCCACCGTCGTAAGCTTAGGAAACCCAAGGGAGTGAGTTTAGGGCTTGTTGAGACAACTAATTATGTTCGCCGACTAAAGAAGTGGCTAATTTTTGTTAAATTCAAGCTAAGATTTTGGTGAACTTCAAGCCAACATGGGAACTACGTAAGGCGTCGTTTTTTTTTACTAGCCCGCAACCCTTTTGAAGTGAACTGAAATCGCATATATTATCATTTAAGTTTGATTTTGTTTTAATATCCTAATTATTTCTTAACAAATTTCAACAGAAATCTCTTTTAATTTGATTTGGAACTGAGCAACTAATTTCTGAACATTTTTCTTTAACGTAGCCAAAAAGCTAATAATGCCAAGCCTAACCAGAGGTCTGAGATCTTCTATCTCTACTCTACTGACTGAGCTAAAAATATTATTTCTTTGGCCGAGCATAATTATATAAACTGTGAAGTAAATTCAGACACAGAAGCTTTATATTTTAAGTTATTTGTGAACTTAGTAATGTGCTTTGTCACTGGATGAGAGACGGTAATTTTGGTAAGTCATTGGTCCAAGGTTGTAGGGAATAGCACATTTAGTTCTCATGCTCTTATTTATTGTAATTAAATACTGCAATTTTTCAGAGGTGTTTCTGTGTGTCCTATGTATCCTTGTTCCCTACAATTGCGATGTTTTCTCTCCATTACTCTGCACGGCGTTCACCGAATTCACAAAATTTTTAATCACAACTCTATTAATTTTCACAGTAAATTATAGTATTGCAAGTAACACCAATCTACAAACAAATTAAATATAATCAAGCAGCAGAACGTATAACCGTACAAAAAGAGTATTTTATGAAAACTATTTCGAAAGATTTTAATGTAGTATTTACAGCATGCATGCTGTTTTGAAATCATACATATCATTCCGTCATGTTCTGAAATAATATGTTTTACTGTCATCATTTAATGTGCTGTTAACAAATAAAAGCCAGTAATTGCAAGAAATATTTTCTCATTAAAGCAAACAGAATAATTGATGTACAACTACCTGTACGGAATAAAATCCAAATTAATAAATACACATTCGAGCCCCTTAAAAATTGATATCTGTCCCCTAACGGAAGTCCTAGAGTAGAGCTTCCTTGTCTGATGTAGGAAATAAATAGGAAATCAACACGAGGGAACCTGGTATAAAGAACAATACCACTTGTATGTGCGGGACACTTAAAGTTGGCGTGCAGTGTTCTTATAGAAGATACTTTTCTGTGACACTAAGCAGCGAGAGTGCAATTTTAACTGTGCCAAGTAAGGCGGTATAAATTGCTTCCATGTTTCTGTTTTACGCATAACATTCGTCTGAAAAAGCAGTTTATTACAATTTTGAAAGGTTCAAAATTAATTTTCTGATAAACCAGCTGTATTTTCATGTATAGTACAAATAGCTGAAAGTGTGTTTTATCTAACTATGTAAATATTTTAGAAAGGAATTGAACATTTCCTCGTAAAAATAAAGGCGTGACACGTAACAGAGGGTTGGACAATAACCTCTCTGAAGTTTATTCCTAAACTAGGCAGTGAAGAATATTGCACTGTGTGTGTAACTTACCTAATACGAGAGTGGAGAAGGAACACTTGATGTCTTGATACACAAGCGTCTTGACTTTACATGCTAACTTGTCTTGCGAGAAGAATTCTTAGATAAGATAATGTGGATTTTCTACTTTAAACGTAATGCGTTGCTCTGAGAAGACAACAAGCTATTCAACGGTACATAAGAAAAATAGATCACTTCTCGGCACGTCACGAAACACGCAGGTGATATTTTGCATAAATAAATATAACATATAAATTAATTATAACAACGCAAGATAGTATAATTCGAAAATTTTAAACTTATCCATGTCGACGTAACATACTGCATGCAATATAAAACTTTTGTGAGACCAAAATTGTCAGTAATTAATAAAGAATTTTCGGTGCTTTTTATGGTTTTAATTTTTCAAAGTGTGCAACTCTGATCACGAGTACTGTCCGCACGCCAGCTCGTTCCTGATTCTTAAGAGGAATATGTATGTGGCGCATGAACGGTGTTGTAGTGTGCCGCGTTTATTCTTTTATACGCGAAACCGTTAAACTTATTTCCAATATGTTTATCTACGAAAACAACGTACACTTGAAACTATGTTTCCATCATTTTAAATATACAGCACACTTATTAAAACATAACTTTAGTGTCCCTCAAAATGGCTAAAAACGAATTTTTTTAGATTGCTGTAAGTACAAAATTATCACCCGGATACTGAAACGTTCTTTACAATAAAATGAATAAATAAATTAATAAATGTTCTATGTTCGGAATTGTTAGCTCGCTGTCGGACGTCGCGTCGGCGTCTGTTCAATGAGGCGCGCCCACGTGACTCTTTGATGAATTACTGGACAGACGTCACCAATTATGTGGCCCATCGAAACCTCGTTAAAAAATTAAGCTAATGTGTTCGCGGATATCACGCCCGCTGATCTCTGCGTCGCTAGACGGAGAGCTTAGTTAAATATTCAATCAACCTTCACAGTCACACTTGTTTAGCGGGTAGTCTAGCGAATATACGTCCACCTCGCTCTCGGTGATTAAGGGGCCTCCCTAGGTAGACTGCGTTTGGATGTGTGAGGCATGAGCGGTGAGGCTGCCACTAGCTCACGTGTGTATTACATCATCGCCTCTCCGTGCAAGCCCCTCAGCTGGCGTGCAATGCTTTGCTGTTATTCTTTATCCTATGTAAATTTAAGCGGTGACCACATTATTTTATTGTTTGGCAGTATTGATTTAAGCCTAACGCCTGTTTTTATAGCTGTATTTTTCGAAGCCGCTTTTTATTTTTCCGGAAAGAGCAGTCTGGAAAAACCAATATTGGCCATTTTGAGTGGCCCGAAAATGATGTTTCTAATAAACGTGCCAAATTTTTAAAACTATAGCGACATAATTGTAAGTGTGGGTTATTTTTGTAGGTATGCTGGTATAATGTGCGTTAAATAGAGTCGTCAAATAATAGAAGAGTCCTAACCCGCTACAACGCATTTAAAGCGCAGACTGGGAGGCCTCTTAGGCGTTATTAGTTCCAAGCGACACGAGCGCTGCGGCAACGTAGAAGCTGAAGAGTCTGTGTTAATGACGTCACTGCAACCAGAGTCTACTGTAACGAAAACATACGTTTTAGAAATATCACCAGTTAGAATAGGTAAGTTATATCAGTCACTTATCCAGGTTTTGTCTGTTACCAGATCTTGATGAACGCTTGTAATGTTGTTCACTATTTTAATATGGAGGAATACAATAAAAACTTAGACTACATATTTTATACATGTTCAGTATTTTACTAAACGATCACATCCATAGTGCATTATTTATATGTTATTTTATGTATATTTATACTAGCTGCCCGGCAGCGACTTTGTTCATGTAAAATTTTTGAATGGAAAACTACAGCATTAGCAAATCTTGTTGATGAAATATTGAGGACATGGCAAAAATACATTTTACGATTTTTTACCTACAAAACATAACGATACCTCACCTGATATGAAGGATATCGGGAAAATACATCTCACACCTTTTCACTCGTTATAGTGGATGCCTACGCCGCAAGGGAAGCCACCCTTTAACTTAAACCTTCAATTAGATATCGAATATTCTGCCTGCTACCACTAATATGTGAGTTTATAATATCACAGCAGTTTGCCGTCACCGTTCCTAGCACAGGATTTGAACCCAAAACCTTTTACCAGTGATCCAAACAATTACGCCAAGATAGGTCGTCAGAATCATGGCCTGGTCAGAATTCTTGTGAAATGACTAGCAGTCCCCCGCGGCTTTGCTCGCGAATATTATTCGCAACTACTGGTAATATTTACTTTAATTGAAGAACCTATTTGTACTCAAGATTGGTACTTCAGTCATCAAATGTTAGATTGTCCAAGCAGCTAATTCTGCAGCAGGATAAGTAGCTATAACTGTCCACGCGAAAAGCAGACTTAAATTTGTCCCTGACATTAACGGCGACTTCGCCAGGACCTTATTTATAAACCTGCCAATTTGACGCTGTAGGGTAGTTACAGACACCTAAGGTAAGAGGTGAATCGAATGAAAAACATCTTATTTATCCTGCATACATCCATTGGTGACGGTGCCCTCAATTATATATTTTCAACATATTCACTGGAACTTTATTGCTATTACAAAGTTTCAGTGGGTAAAGGTTTCACGGAAACGTATTTGGTACCGCGAACTTAATATTAGTGAGATGATATATCGTCGTTTTACTACCAAAAGTGACCCAGTCAAAATGAGATAAAATGATAAAAATGCTAGGAATATGTATACATTGTTCACGAACAATTGCCCAAGCTTTAAGTATATTCGTCATTTCGTACTGTTGCGTCACAGTATAGAAACGTACCACATTTTTGTTAATATTTACAATTTAATAGTGTTTTATACAAAATAACATTAATGACTTAATCACTTATGGCAGAATACCGACGATATGTCAGCTGATGTTGTAGAGGAACCTAAGTGGAAAGCGAACAGAAATTTTACCCCATTTAAACAACTACATGTAAATTGCACTAATTCGATCTGCCTTGTAGTTATTGTGTGTCAAAATTGAACGTTAGCACGTAGCTTTTAACGGAATTCGAGCCCAGAACCTGCCGGAATTTAGACCAGAGTAACAAACAGCTGCGTCACGTAACGTCGAAATAATTCATGAAAATAAAATTTTGTTAAAAAAAATAAAATACCTGTGTCCTGGGCTCATAGAGGTTGTACAACACCACGTCTCGATAGGTTACTGTAGAGTGAAACTCCTGTATAGGTTGTTTCTCGCTGCTCGTTCCTGCTTTTCGGATCGTCTGCCTTGAATATTGACCAACTTAGTTATATTCTTAATAATTACGTTTCTTACAAAGAAAGAAAATACATACATACTTTTTTAAAATATTTACGTAAGCATCACTTTGACGCGAACAACACCTTAATATCGCTACTGGTTAGATATATATCGTGGGTTGATGGAAAACAAATTTTGTGCTTTTTCACCCTTTTGGGTGTCGAATTTCGAAATATTTTAAATTTACATCTTAAACATTTGTATAAGTATCCAACTGAAGTGTAAATCACATCGCTAGCCCGTTCAGTCGAATCAAAATAAATCATTCACTAAAAAAACACATATCACCCCTGCACAGTATTGAGAAATCGAATTTCGAAAAATCTGAAAACCGTTTTGCGATAATTCCTGAAGCAAAAATTAATTGTATATCTCGACGGGTTCGATAGATATCAAGGATTTATCTAAAACACTTTCAAGGTCTTTTCACCACCTAAGAGAGTAAATTTCGAAAAACCCTTGAATCACGTTTTAGAATACTTTATTGGTATCTCGTGGACGTAATCTCGTGGACGTAAAAAAACACAACATTAGCCCGCTGGGTTCAAGATACATCGACGATTAATTGAAAACACTTTTCACCACTTTTCACCCCTTTTCACGTCCTTAGGTGGCGAATTTCGAAAATTCCTGAAATTCCTTTTCAGGTATTTGAGTAAGCATCAATCCTAAACAAAAATCACATCGCTGAATAAAAAGCTATGGGATCGATACAAATATCGAATGTGAGTCGAAAACTCATATTACCCCTTTTTTTTTAACCAGTTTAGGGCCGAATTCAGAAAATATATTTTTAATGGTACTTGGAATACTTACAAAAGCACCAATTTAAAGCAAAGAGCACTTCGATATCTCGATTGATTCGATAGATATGGAAGGATAATCGAAAACACATTTCATGTATTTTCACCCCTTTAAATAAAGAATTTCGAAACGTCTTTGAGTCCTGTCATAGACATTTGTAAAAGTAACCTATTAAAGTTAAAATCACGACGATAACCAATTGTGTTTCAAAGATATAGACGATTCATAAAAAACATATTTTGCCCCTTTTTATTGTCTGGGGGTCGAATTTCAAATAACCTAAAACTACTTTTTGGGTATTTACGTAAGCAATATTTTAAAGTGAATATCAACTCTCTATCCCGAAGAGTTCGATAGATATCGATAGCTGATTGGAAACACATTTAAGGTATTTTCACCCCCTTAAATGTTGAACTTCGAAAAATCCTTAAAATTACTAATATACATTTTTACGAGTGTCCTGTTAAAGTAAAAATCACGACGATTGGCCTTCGGGTTCGAGCACTATCGACGTTTCTTTGGACACACATTTCACCCCTTTTCACCCACTTAGAGGCCGAATTTCGAAAAATTACGTCTTAGTGCTCGCCTACTACCTAAGGGGAATCACGATTCTAGGTCCAGTGGTTTGGGCTGCAGTTTGATATGTCTGTCAGTCAGTCATTCAGTCAGTCAGTCAATCAGTCAGTCAGTCAGCTTTCATTTTTATATATAGAGATATTATGTGTATACACAGACCGTCACCAAAGAAGTATATACGTATCAATAGGACAGCAAAAAGCAACAACTTTTACATTATTTCTCCATTTTCGTACCTGATTTTCATACTGTCTGTAATTTTTTTCATTTTTCCTTCCCTAAATGTTGAATTCTGGACATTTACGAAGCAGCTTTTTAAGAATGCGTGGTAGATAAATAATTGCTGAAATTATCAATTGATTTCTACGCATTTTTCGAAGCCAATACGGATAAAATACTCAATGGCAATCCTAGATAATGGTAGTTGGCAACTTTATAAGTATTTATTTATCCAGAATTACTAATTCGTTACGCGTGATAACTTGCGCCGCAGTTAAATGTACGAGATTCCGGCGTCAGAGATTGTGCTTCAGAAGTTCGTAACATTGGAAGCAATTTTGTTTAAAACGTTGGCTAAAACTATTGGCTAGGATTGCTATTGTTCAATTTTTGCAAATTGGCTTCAAGAAACCTGCAGTTATAGATTAATGCTTTTATCATTGAAATATGTACCACGCCCTCTTAAGCATTTACGTAAGCTTAATTCCCATTTTAAAAATTTTTTGATATCCAAACAGGTTTAAGAGACACAGAGAATTGATTCGAAATACGTATTATTTTTTTTAATGCCCTCTCAGTTGTTGAATTTCAAAAAAGTAAATAAATAAATCCTGAAATCATATTTTAGGGATATGCGAAAGCTTTATTCTGAAGACAAAATCATCTCAATATCTCAATAGGGTTAGGGATTAAGGTCGGGATTATAAACAATGCAACAACGTAAGAACGCAATATAAAAAAGAGCGTACAAAATATGAGCATACCCGTATATAAAATAGAAAGGTACGCAAGTACGCACGACCGTAACGCAAGAGTTGGCCAACTTTCAACTTCTTCCGTTTCACCGCATTCTATATCAACAATTTGTGAGGAGAAAAAGTATGAAACTAGTTTTTTAGCCTTTATACGGCTGTGATTCCGCTATTTCCTTACAAATTATGAATACGTCTTCAGGTACACGCTGCTTATTTTTATTTGTTTACTATTTCAAAATACCGCAACAACCGAATAGTTAGAAGACAGAGATAAGTGACAAAACATAATCGTAATGGAAAAATACGGAGAGAAACTTTCTGTTGCCACTTGCGAATTTTGAGAGGTAATACTGGTTACATCGTGTCGCTTGCAATGTTTATAAAGGACTGAAATGTTATTGCGTTTTTACGAAATTAGTTTTTAGAGTTACTGTGTTATTGCGTAGTTTATAAACCCGGCCTAAGAGCTATCGAGGATTGATTGAAAACATATTTTACAGTTTTTCACCTCAATTTTAAAATTTCAAAAAACCGAACAGTCAGTTAAAATGTATTTTCGTTAGTTTGTTTCTGAAGCAAAAATTACCTTGATATATTAATGGGTATAAACGCTGTAGAGGATTAATTGAATATACATTTAACCCCTTTATACCAACTTAGTTTACGAATTTCGAAAAATCCCTGTTTAGTGGGCGCCTATGATGTAAGAGGGGGCCATCCTCAAATTTTAAATCTCTGGGTCCAGCGAACTGATAATGTGTGTCGATGAGTGAGTGAGTACGGCAGTCCCTGTTACGTACATAAATATATCATTAGTTCCAAGCTTGTTCATTTGATATTTTGAACACAGAGCATTTAGTTTAACTTCGTTGTGGTTTTAGTTATGTCTTCTGTTCACATTTTTTACGCGCTGGATGAGCCAACTTTCGTCAGCTAACGCAGCTTGCTCTGCTAGAGACCAGGGAAATTTAGGAATTTATCGAGGCTGTGTGTCGAACATTCGATCACGGGTAAACTTCAATAGTGTAACGTTTCGAACACCTTACACTGAAATCTTTGTTTACCTACGTTACCCTCGTGAACTTTCAATCGTGCCTTACGTCTGCAAGAATAAAAAACGTATACACGCGAGGTGCACAGAGCTGGCCAATGGACTATAAGCAACTTCAACTAAAATATGTATATAGAAGACCAGAATCTCAGAACCTATCATACTTGAATAACAGCCTTATTATGAAGACGTGGAGTGAGTAAATAAATGTTGTCCGAGGTCTCGAGTGCTGGTGAAGGTGATAGGGTATGGTGACGCTACAGGACGTTGAGCGGGAGGAAACGTAAGCACCCCAAGAAAACCAACCTGCTAACAGTAGCGCCATGTTTCCCCACTCGCGCCCTAGTGAGGAATCAAACCCGGACTGCCATGTTGGAAAGCAAGAAGTCTGAACAACGCACCGCCATGACCCCTGTTCATGAAGAAACTCGGACAGTTAAGAGAAAGTCCTCTCCCGATTATAAAATGACAAAACTGGTAATACGAAATATATTTTATTGACAAAAGTCCTCTCCTGGCGCATATACGTCGTTGCAGCATGCTACGTATCTTATTACACATAACATAACGTGTTCTTATTATGATTGTACAAGCTGGTTCCCACAACTTTGTTTGCGAGATTTTCAATTCAATGCGACAGTATTACTGAAATAAAAATGTTTTTAAAAGTACTAAATGGTACATAATGATGATAAGGAAAATTTATGTTCGTTTTAGAAACAATTAGAAAAGGAAACTTATTCCACAATTTTTTTGGATATCCTATTCTGCCGCTGTTCCTCATTTTGCCTCCCATCTCCCCCGAACTGTAATTTGTTTTCGTAGAAACCAAGAAAATTTTATTTACTAAATTAAAATCATTTTGGGCACCTCGTTCTGCTCCTATACCCCATTTTGACCCGCCTCCCTTCAAAAGTCAGTCTTATCAGTTAAAATCTTCGTGCACACGTGCACAAATCCCCAAAGTTTTATAGTTTTTGGCCAAGTTTTCCGGGTGTCCCATTCTGCCCCTCTACTCCGTTTTGCCCACATGCTTAAAAAATAATTCAAACAACTCACGAAAGTTTATTTGTTTACTAAATTTTTTGGGTATCCTGTTCTGTCCCTCTACATCGTTTTACCTTCCCCGTCCCATTTTTTGCAGATATTTCATTGCAGTTTGATGACCAGACAGAACCACATAGAAGACGAATAAACAATATTTTATATGACGTAAGTTAGCAGTCCGCCTGCGCATTGCCCGCGTGCATTACTCGTAACAGCGAGTATTTACTTCAGTTGAAGGACCTTCTTGTACGCCAGATTAGTAGCTCGGCCAAGTGTTGGTATAGTTGAGCTCACTCTGCAGCTGGCTACGTACCTATAGCTGTCATGTGAAATACTGTTCTTAGTTTATCCCTGCCAATCGTAACAACTGTTTTTGGTCTTATTTATAGTAATAGCAAAACATACCTTGAATAGGAGAGAGTATTTGGATGTTTTAAGTAGTATACGTGATTTAATGGCACGTTTACATCTAGCGTAGTTATTGATGACAGTGCCCTTAATACGTACCGTCTTAAGTTCATTAAAATAAATAAAATATTCAGTTACTGGGAACATAGAGGTTGTACGCGTTGGATTGTTCACCCACCACACGAGCTGGGTTTAGACCGTCTTGAGGCAGGTTAGTTTTACCCTACTGAGATGATTGTCATTGTGCCAGTATTCCTGCTCAGCACGAGAGAAACCGCACTCGGCCGAAAGACCGGTGGTGCGATGCTACCAGCCATGGGATTATGCCTGGACGCAGCTCGCCGCACAGAGCCCTTGTGAACCACACCAATGGGTGTTGCGGGACACCAACGTGCACTCCGTGGTACACTATAGGTCTGAAGTTCCGTGTTGGGACTCGAATCGTCTATAGACGACTCACCTTCCGAGGCGGGGTGTTGTACTCGGTAGAGCAGTTGCCATGCTGCGATCTGTTGAGACTCATCTCCGTTTTCCGTCGGTTCGGCTTGATATTTTTTTGATCGTCTGCTTTGAGAGGTTTACGAAGACTACATCGTCGCCTCCTCCCAGTTAGGGTTTTTTGATTTATTTTCTCATAGTAAAAACTCATCTAATTATTTTTCGTATTTACGTGCAGCAAAAAACTCAATATCTTAAATTATTGGGTAGATATCATGAGGTGAATAAAAACAAATTGTGCTATTTTTCACCTTTTTAGTGTTCGAATATTGTAAAATCTTACCATCGCGTGTTGAAAATTTGTATAAGTATCCAACTGAGGTGAAAATTACGATGACAACCCATTGAGGTAAACAAAAGTGTAATTGACGGTTCATTTAAAAACTTTTTCATTGGGCGTCAAATTTATGTGGTAACCGTGACGATAGACCGTTGATTTTAAAATACATAGATGATTAACTAAAAACACCTAATCCAATTTCATAATTTTTCACACTTTTAGAGGTAAAAATTCGAAAAATAATCACACTGCAGCTTAAGTTCTTAAATAAGCACTAATTTACGCAAAAATCGCGTCGATATATATATATATATACACTCGGTGAGATCGATATATATCGATCACGAATCGAAAACATATTTTATTTTTTTTAATATTTGAAGTGAAGTTTGGTAAATATAATTAAATATATTTTCGGTCAATACGTAAACATAATTCTGAAGGAAGCATAACTTCAATATCTAGACTGGTTCGGTAGTTATGGAAGAATAATCTAAAATACATTTCACGTACTTTCACTCCCGTAATTAAATATTTTTCAAAACGTCTTGAAGTCATATGTTATATATTTGTATACGTATCTAATTGAAGTAAAAATCACGACGATTGCCTATTGGGTTCGAGTTATACAGACGATTGATAAAAAACACATTTCACCTTTTTTCACTATTTGGGAGACGAATTTCGAAAAATCGAAACACAACATTTTAGGTATTCACATCAGCATAATTTAGAAGTAAAAATCAACTCTGTATCGCGAAGGGTTTTATAGATATCGATAGTTAATAGAAAACACATTTCTGGTATTTTCACCTCCCTAAATGTTGAAATTTGAAAACGTTTCCATTGGCAAATATTTCTTTTTATGATTGACCCATTGAAGTAAGCTTCACTAGGATAGGCCATCGGGTTCGAGCTATGTAGGCTAGACGAATCATATATAATATATTTCACCCCTGTTAGCCCCCTTATGGGACGAATTTCGAAAATTCTTCTTTGTGCTCGCCTATGACTTAAAGGGAACCCACACGAAAAATTTCACATTTCTAGGTCCAGCGGTTTGGGCTACAGTTTGATATGTCAGTCAGTCAGTGTTCCCTTTTAGATATAGAGATAACTATGTGGCTGTTAGCATTCATGTTTCCATAGAAAATACGTATATGGCATTCCTGTACTATTTATAACAAACTATACATTTAATAAATGTTAAAATCAAATTTTTACTAATATCGGCATGTTACATGTGATAGTCTATACTTTTTAGTTTCGTAGGTAATAAATCCGTAATTATACGCATGCGTTTTCATGCATTGTAAAATAGAACATTTGTTTCACCCCATGTCCTTGTTGTGTTTTCGTGTTACATATCCGCTATCTTATGCTTCCATGTTATTGTAAGGTAAGTCAAGGAAAGTGGGCTTTACGTCTAGTCGACAGCGAGGTCATTGAAGACATTGACCACTTGGTACAACGACAGCAGCTGAGAGAGGAGTCGGCCGTGGCTTTATTAAGGAACCTTCCCAGCACTCGCCTGGAGGGATTTCGGGATTGGTCCCAGGATTTTAGCGTGTGGGAAACTTGGCGGAAGTTGCAGCTGGCAAGAGAGCTACCTAAGGGTACCCATGATTATTCGCCCTTCGCACCCCGTCGCTCCTGCATCGTAGAACCTGACCTTATGTCATCCCTCAGTTAGGTAGCCAATCAGAAATAAGCCTTCAGGATGTCGCCCTCAGGCACCTCCGATACGCTATTATTATTCTTCGTTGTTATTTATCGTTGCCTCTTGTCTGTGTTGTTTCACATACGAGACAATTATGAATGAAGCTTGCCGTTGCTTTGGTGAAACAGCAGCAGCGAGAATCGTATATTTTAGCAAGCCGAGTCACCAAAGTGTAAGCTGCGTTATCTTGACAGATGGAATGGTGATAAGGCGAGGAAACAAACATCGTGTTGTGGTGCCACATAGAAGATCTGACAATGTTATATAAAACACAGACGGTAACTGTCAGACGGTAACTTGGGAAGACAACGCCTGGAACATATTTCAAGGTACGCCTCGTTCATTCATGTTTTATGTAAAGCTGTTTGCTGCGTGGCTCACACAACCCTTCCCTAAACCACGGGTTTCAAGTAAATGCTTGAAATGTCAAATTTAATGTCCCGATGTAGCAAAAAAGGTTTGGTTGTCTTCGCACATAGGGTTTCTTATTTATGTCATCCCTGCAATATATTGGAATAGCTATTTGGTGAAATACATTCGTTGCGAATAATTTCTTTCTGTAAATTAAAGTTAAAATTTTACGACAACGGAAGTGTCTGTAAATTCACTTCTCATTTTACTGTGATAACGAAAGTGCTAAACTATCCAAGTGTACTACTTACTTCGAGCTGTTCTGCGCCTTGGAAGTTCAAAAGTGTAAGATCTCTAAGGCCACACTCACATGTGCACCTAGTGTCCTGTACCTCTTTCCATGACCTTGAGTTACGCCGTGGACATCGCCATTGCTGCAATATGACATCCCATAATACCATATAATAATAAATAAAATTATAATTTTAAAATGAAATATCATGCTTTTGTAGCAATATGAGTAGATGGTTAAAACTAATCTTTAAATGTAAACAATTTATTCAACAGGGATAGGATGTTCCAAAAATCGTCAAATTAAAATTTTTGAATAAGTTAAAAAAATTAAGGCATTGTCCAAAAAATTACTTTAATATAAAAACGCGTAGGATGTTCCATATAAATTGTCTTAAACTTTTTATCGCTAGCTATTCGTACAGGTAGAGTCGTTACGAAAATTGAGTTAAGAGCTAGATCACCATTAATTCTTCGTTAGTGTCCAAAATTTCAGTTGGGACTGGGAATTGGGAGAAAAATTAATTAGAAAATATTCCAAATGCCATTTTTATGATGGGTGAGAATATAAGGTCATAGCAATGAAATTTTTGTATTTTCATAGATTATTTAAACGTGGTTTATATTTCAAGTATGTCGGACGTCTGGAAGTGGAAGAAAATTAAGTTAGAAAAAATGTCATTGCACGCATACATATGTGAAGATAATTTCAATGTGTAAAAAACACAGCTATTTATGGCTAGTATTCTTTTGATTTTTTTCACGTGGTTTCATGAATGACATATTGCAGCAATTACGTATGTCCACGATATATTTGGAATCACTTCTCTGAATTGTGTTTATCCTGCGCTCAGAATTCAAGATAGTCTTATGGAAACACCTTTCTGCTGAGTGTTTGAATGTGTGTTCGTGTGTGCGTTACCCCTGAAATATTTTTTAAGTCATTTACCTAATTAAATAAAATTATATACACGTTTAATAGTTAGTAAGGTCACTTACCTTACAATTATTTCGTTCATAACATTGTAATAATTTTAAAAAATGGCGGTATTTTAAAAAAAGGTTGGATCACACATTACGTATCTAGCACTATTTCTTAGAATTTAATCTAGCACAATACATACAGGTTGGTTCTGAACTCTACCGACCAAATTCTGTAGATTTTGTCATTAAAAAAAGAATCTAAAATATATAAATGTAATGTAGGCTAAGTCTGTTCCTAAGGCGTGTAACCACTCTTGAAAGTGTAGTTGAACCAAATGTTTATGCAATGAACACTGACGAAATGAACGATAAATGTTCGAGTCACTAGATACTGTCTTATCAAGGTAGGAAGTACAAAAATAAGTGGAGTTTAATGGCAACCACAATCCATGAAAACTAAAGGTGTGTTGCGAATGTTATACAAACAAATGGTACCGTAAATTTATTATTTGTTGTTTAAATGGTGGGTTTGTTATGTACGAACCATTAACAACAAAAGTGGGGTCTTGTGTGTTTACGCTGAATGCAGCATTTTTCGAAACATACACTAAAATCATATTCCTAAAACGTAATGTAATGTAAGAGCACAACCAGATATTTGCTACCGGCACATGATAATATCTTAAACGATAGTTATATAACGTTAGAACGAGTGTTACGCCTTGTATAATCCACATGACGTCAACGAATTATCGCTTAAATGCCTGCAGGGTCTGTGGTGGCGCCGTCACCACACTGATGACCTCCGACCTTACACATCAGACTATATTGTCGGCGTGGTCAGTCCACAGATGTTTGCATGTGGGGATCATGACGGAGCAGAGTCCAAGTATCTATGTTTACTCGGGGAACTCCAGTTTCCATTGTGCGTTATTTCCGGCGCTGCTCCATATACACAGCGTTCACCCTCACACGCTCTGAAGATATGAACATTTAGTAGCCTGTCTGTCAACACACCTACATCTACACTCTGCAGAGAGAGCTGGTTGTAATGTTCGACTCTCATTCAGGAGGACGTCGGTTTGAATCCCTTCCCCGACTACCGTACTAAGTAAAGATAGGGGCTGAGGTTGGCGCAGTGGATAGAGCACTCGCCTCCCACCAAGGCGATCAGATTACAGGCGGGGTCCGTTCCTGGATATTCCATGTGGGAATCGTGCCGGACGATGTCGCTGATCAGCGGGTTTTCTCAGGGATGCCCCATTTCCCCCCATCACCTTATTCCGGTGCTGCTGCATACTCACATCATGTCACTCTTCATCAGCGCTAAAAACCTGAATGTTGAGTAATGATCAAAATCTCTTCACTCACTCCTCACTTATAAAATACCGTGCTGGCCGTGTACTTCCGCAGTCGTCCTTCGTTGCTCGTCTGTAATGGTCGCGGTTTTGCCGAAACGTTTAGCACAAAAATTAAATATTCTCTATCTTACACCACCTGACCGGCGCATCAGCAAGTTAAAGCCATCACATATGGCTATAAGGACAGCAATAACAGCATGTTTTACGTGTACAACGTGTTAAAACACAATGTGAGATACAGTAATGACAGCCACATTGTTTGGCCATAAACGGAATTAAAATATAGCGAACATTTTTAAATCAACAATAAATGAAAATGCTTTACAGGAGCTGTTCGAAGTGACGACCACCCACGTCATTGCGTAGCCAGCAGCAACGAAGGATCGATGTTTGAAGCATCCGCAACAAACCTTGAGAACGGCAGATGCTATTTATTGCACGTGGCCTGTATTCTTGGAAACAACCCGTCCCTTTGTTGTACTGGAGTTTCGTATACGATGCTTTTAACGTGGCTCCTCAAGAAAAATTCAAATGGATTCATGTCTGGTGACCGAGGCAGCCAACTATTGCGGACCATCTCTACCGATACACTTGTGTGCGTACGTGGTATTGAAGTGGTTCCTGGTCATCATGTTGAAATGTGGCTGTGCTCCGTCATGCTGGAACCACATGTCTAGGCGGATGTTGAGTGGCACGTCTTCCATCAGTTTGGGCAGCATGTTTATCAGGGAATGTGTGTAGGTCGCATTAATCTAGCGATCTTGCTGCACGCGAGACACTATAAAACAATCGATTACGATATCTACCAAAACAATAATGTTGGTAGCTTCTGGTTCTCGCGGAGCGTACATTCTCATCATCCCACACATGGCTATTTCTTGAATTGAACATAACCTCACGGATAAACCATGCCTCGTCTGTGAATATAATTATGGTAATAAACCGCGGAATTTCTGTGTTACGATGCACTGCACGCATATTCTTGCCGTTTAGGATTATCGTCGGGACACAATCCCTGAACGGCCTGTATTTTGTATGGACGTAGCAGTTGCTCAGGCACACAGCGCAGTATTGTGGGAAAAGTAACCTCTCAGCCAATGCATCGTGTACTGGTGCGAGGATATGGTTCAGCCCTCTGCAACACGTTTTTGTCGAATTCCGCTGTAAGAACACTTCTCGATCTTCCAGTGCTGTCACTTAGCACATCATAACTCCCCTCCAATTTTTTCTCTCTCTCGAACGCCAATCGAAAATCGAAATTGTGGTGTGATGTAGACAATGACGATTAGGATGACAGGCCTTGTAGATGCGGCCAAAGCTTCCTTGCCAATTACACGATATTTACCTGAACAATTAAATTAGCTGCGTGTTATCTTAATGCGTGCTATTATTGTTGAGACCATTCGTTTGCATACTCGTGAATGTATTACTAGCACTTGCTGACGAGCCGCTAAGGTGATGTGAGGTGGAGAATATTTTATTTGTTGTATTTAACAATTTGGCAAAACCACGGTCATTACAGACGAGTGAAAAGTAGGAAACTAAAAGCGACAGAGGAAGGATTCGACCAGCATTATCTTTTCTCTGTAGGACAGCGGGAACCGTATGTTTTGGTTTTGATCTTGAGTCTCGCAGTCCCTTGTGGGGAATGTAAAAGTTGAGTAGTGGAAGTCATTCGAACTTGCGTCCTCCTGAACGCGAGTCAAATATGTTACAATTGCACCAACTCTCTCGATGTAGTGGAGAAGTAGGTGAGTTGGCAGATCGTTGACGTCGGTGTGCATAACACAAGGTACAACACATTACATAACTATTGTTTGAGACATCATTATCATATGCAACCAGCAAATGTCTGGCTGTCCATCTAACATTAATCGAAAACCGGCATTCAACGTAAAACACAAATCACCATTTTTGTTGTAAATAATTCAAACATAACAAACCAACGTGAATCTGCAAATAATGCATTTAAATTACCCTTTTTTCATAACATGTGTAACACTCTCTTAATTTTTATGGGCAGGGGTTTCTATGGTATTCTTTATGAATTTTCCCTGTTTGGTTTTTTGTAATTGCATAAGGCAGTTTCCAGAAACTCAAACACTTGTCTTTCATTTCGCAAGGTTCCTTGCAAAAAAACACATTGTTTAACTTCACTTTTTTTTCTATGGCGGTTATATTCCTTAATGATAGGTATATCCTAATTCTTTTGTATGTCTTTTCTATGTCTTTTTTATGGCGAACCATCTGCCGAAGTTTGTCGGTACAGTTCAGCACTATCGTGTATATAGCATTTGCTTAATAAAGTGACTTGATATTTTTATTTTTGGTTCATATCGTTTTAATTTTTTTTTTAATGCGTCTGTTTTAACGTTTTTCGATTACACGAGATATATCAGAAAATATTTCTCATGCCTTAATGAAACTTGGAACACATTTACATTTAGTAAGGACGCTTGGATTTTATTTATTTTCTTCATAATCTACTTGTATTTCCAAAATGGCAGCCATTCGATCATTTGTTGATCACATAAGATATCTACAGGAACCGGTTTTCCAGAATTTTTTTACTCTCAGCACGCATATAGTTCTTAGTAGGACATCTGACACTTACTTTTTTTTAAGTCAAGTGGGTTTTACAAAGTGACTGACATGTGAATGTATTTGGTTCTGTTTCATATCTGTGGAACTCTTATACCACTTCACGTCAAAACTTATAGTTTCATAGTGAACTGTGTAAGCACTGAATGTGGAAAATTAAGTATATTGTTGTACGTTCGATATTGGGGAACATCTTAAATAAATAAAAACTTTTGCCATATTTCGAGAACTACTTAAAAGATTGTAACTAAAAGTTCATTTTCTGACTCTGACTGTTCATCATCCAATCTTTGATTAAAGCTTAATTTATTTTATATGTGCCATTTAAGAGATATTGCGGTATTTTGGATGAATTTCGAGAACTACCTGACCAATTGTACCTAGATTTTATAATTTGACAATCCGTTATTTTCTTAAGCTTTCCATTAACTCGGGCACATAATTGTAGGTCTGCCGTTTTTTAAAAGAGCACAACATTATTAGGTAAAGTACTTGTCTAAATATTTCATCTACTAGTTGACAGATTGTAACAAAAATTTAAGACATACAAAATGAATTAAACAAGCTTCGATTTTGTTAGTGTATATTGTTTTAAATCATCAACTTTGTACCACAGCATTGACGTAAATATATTCATATTTGGTCATATGTTGGGTACTTCTGGACAGATCTTATACAAAAGTTATATTTAAGGAGTTAATTACGATGAGACGCCTCGCGTCTCGGCTTTATAGTTTAATAAGTTTCGCATGCGTCTTAATATGGGTTCCGGAACCTCTACATATGTGTGTATGTATTTTTTATAATGTAATGTATATTGAAGTTGTGAGCTTATATTTACCTTGTATTGGTTGTGTATTTGAGTGTTTGCTCGCTTGCTTGTAAAGCAGTTGTATGTATTAGCCGCACGGAGCGCTGGCGGGCGAGCGGTGTTTGAGAGGTGAAGAGGGGGGTGTGAGTAGGTAGTTCGCGGGAGAGTGTGTGTTAGAAAGGCGAGGAGCGAGGGAGGCGGACGGCGTGGCTAGTTCCGTCAAGGGGTCCGATGCCTGCTCGGCTGTTGCAAATTTATATGTTTACCTGCTGTCCGACATAAGACAGAGGAACGCGAGAGCATTTGCTTTGGATTAATTCGGGGCAGTAGGTGTACGTTTGGACGCTGCCGCCGTAGCCGAGCGAGGCAACTTCTCGTCGAGGGAACTTCCCAGGACAATTGCGTGCTGCCCTTTGCCGAAGGAGAGGTCTTGAGGCCTAGGTCGGAAGGGCCAAGTACACCCCGCGCACAATATCTGTAGGCTTGGGCCACGTCACACATCTACCCCACCGTTATGGAGCCCAGACAGGAGAGAGGGGGAGGAATGAGGGCAGGCAGCGAGCGCATATACGTGGTAAATGAAAACATTGGCTACTTACAGTTCTCATTCACTGTCGCCTTCCAGAGTTGCGATGCCCTCCATCTCGTCACTTGAAGATCCTATATTGTCTTCGTCTCCAGTGTTGTCGCTATCACTGTCACTGCCAACACCTCCGAGCCTAACTATAATGGGATCTATTTTAACATCGAAACGAACATCCAGTTTATAGTATTCATTCTTAAGTTTTTTCACGTGCTCGCAATATGGTTTCCAATCGTCTGCTCCCAAATTTTTAAACACATCTTCACATATTAGTTTGACATCACCTAACTTGCAAGAAATATTACGTGACGCAACTTTGCCCTTTACATTAGACCAAATGCTTTCTATTGGATTTAAGTCCGTGTGATAGGGTGGCAAACGAAGTGCTGTGTGGCCGAAATTCTTTAGTATTTGGTCAACAGAATAAATAGATTCCCTAGGCTTATGCAGCTTAATAAGTAGGTAAAGTGTAGGCTTAAGCATGTCCTCTGCAAAGGGAACGTTATTCTGTCGCAACCACTGTTGCATGACATGTTTTGTAGAGTTATATGTAGGCGACCTATTTACTCTAATGTTGTGATACGGCGCGTTGTCGAAGACCACAGCATTGTTTGCAGGAAGATTAGGTATAAGTCTCTCTCGTACCCATTTTTCATAGTTTTCTTGGTTCATGTTGTGATGGTAGTCACCAGTAGCTTGATCAGACTTCCATATCACTAAGGCGTTCGGAACAAAACCATTTTCACCACCAGCATGGATCATGATCAGCCGCTGTCCTTTGTTAACAGGTATGTGAAGGCCGTGTGCTGAGTTGTCGCTCCAAGACTTTTGCTGTACATGAGACGACAAAATATATTATTCGTCCATAAATACGATATTGCGATTCTCATTTCTGAAACGTCGCATAGTTTTTAAATAATCTATCAGTTTTTGTCGAATGTCTGATTTCTCAATTTATAACAAATGCTGTGATTTTGTTTTCTGCCATCGAAAACCTAACTTCTTCAGAATTTTCTGTAATGTTGTACAGCTACCTTGAAAATTTATTTCTTCTTTAAGTTTACTTCTTAATTTTTCAACTGTTGGAACACATTTGTCTATCACGTAAAAGTTGTACACGATTCTACGAACTACTCCTTCATCAAAATTATCTAGTTGGTATTTACTTGTCTTTTGTCTTTTCTTATCAGGCGTCACAAAGGGAGTTCCTTCACCAGTGCCGACTGTCATAACTTCTCCTTTTATTTTTTGCACCGCACCACGAGACACTCCGGTAGCTGCAGCTGCCCGCAGCTGAGCTTTTTCCTCGGGAATCAACAGTTCCATGGCTTGGGCTTCGTTCTCCATAAAACACAAGACATTATAAATTGCTTCCCGAGTCTGCGAATGTAATTTTTTCCCTTTTTTACGTTGATAAAACTGGCGTCATATTTGAAAAAAGGAACGATAAAAATGATGTAAACGCAAACACGTCCAGTAAGTCACTCGATTTAACAAAAATGAAAATGTTTATTACACTCACATTATCACTTATACGAATACTCAATCAAACTTAATTAGTTCAATACAAAAACTGATTAAACGATCCTTGTTTAATACGATCCACGTTAAAATAGTCCTTTCTGCATACTGAAGCGAAGAGCAAATTGTTTCAGGTCGGATAGTAGGTAGAGGACCAGTGAGTTGTGCGCATGCGCGGGCTGTCCTTCACCTCCTCCCTCGCGGCTTCCAGCAGCGTCTTGTAACCGTCACTCAGGCCTACAGATATACTGCGCGCGGTGTAACTGTTGAGACGCTTCGGGTCAGCGAGTTCCTCTCTCGACGAGGGCCGCAAGGGGCGGCCTCAGACGGCGTCGTGGCACTAAGGTGGTCAAATTGGAGAACGCGGCCGCTGCTGAGCTTGGGCGCCCGTCAGCGTGCGGGCCGCCTGCTGTTGCTGCACGCAGGAAAAATAACCAGGTAGGAGATGTACTGATGCCTTATGCCGATGTATAGCCCGGCAGGAATTTAGTGCGACGTGGAAATCTCGCCCATGCAAGATCTCTGTATGGCGGATGCGTACACCTCGATAACTGTGGTAGGCAGATTTAGAAAGTCCGATTCAGAAAGCTGTGTTGTGGATTCGTGTATTTGAGAAGAATGTCTTAATTGTTGAAAGAACCAGTAATTATATTAAATATTATAATTTAAAAATATCAGGACCTTTCTTCATTGTATTTAGCGAACTTCTCCAAAGTACATATCGTAAATACGAATATGAGGGGCTACCTGTCCCGGATAAATGCTGGAGGGTTATGTTTTGCTTATGAAGGGTGAGGCACCATTTCCTTCGGGACAGGGGAGCATCTCAACGAAAACAATGGTTTTCGTACAATTTATTGATGTATGGCCAACATTTTCGAAAAATTCACGACATGAATACACATATTTTTAATACTTATTTTAAAGAAAGTGTTGACCGATTGTAACCTGTTTCAATACTTTGACTATTCAGGTTCAAAACTTAGATTTAAGATATCTTTATAATTTGTAGGTCCTGAAAGTTAGACGATAGCATTACATAATACAATAAAATATGTCATATTTTAAAGTTCTACGATGCCGACTGCAACTTTCTAAGTTAATTAGCACCCACAAGTCTCATTAGTAGGTGGACCTGCATTAAGGCACCATTCCGTATCTCTCCTGGAGCGATGTAAAGAAATCATGTGTAGTCGCAAGATTTCCCTTGAGGGGAAGGCTATTAAATGAGTGTAACTGGCTAGCTATTGTACAATAAGTTCGCCTGGAATATTACTGTGCTTCGAACTCCGATGAAAGCTAGAGACTGACTTGCTACTGGTGGGCTCTGCGAAGTACAGCTGCATGTGGTCCCCTCGGGTCTGTGGCCGGTGCTAATCCCTGGTGTCGCTATTTGCGCTGGCAGTCTACTGCCTGCCTGAACTGACCACTCCATCCTCGCAGCAGATTGGCCGTAGCAGGCGTACCACCACAGCACCTCTCTGCCAGTGATATGCCCACTGCACGAAAACCCACCTTGGAGACATGTCGCCCCGAACGTGTCGCCAGAGGCGCTGAGTTGGAGGAATGCAGGGCAGAGCGCTGTGGCAGCATTGTAGACGACAGTGCTCGCAGATAGGTAGCTGCTGGTGTTGTCAGAGGGCGGGGTGCAGCTGGTGCTGCTGGTAGGCAGGCCACACCTGATGCTGCAGTTGATGTCGTAGGTGGGTGGCGTGCATGTGCCTGTTGGTCCTCCACGGTGTATGCAGGCTTGAGGCTATCAATTGTGACCCGGCCCCGCAACTGTAGGGTTGCAGTTTTTGGTTTTCGGTGGAGAACTTTGAAAGGGCCCTCACAAGGTGGTTGCAGAGACCTGCGAGACCGTTCTTGGCAGATAAAGACCTCAGTGGCAGTGTAGAGGTCCGTGAACACGAATGGCCGGGTCTCGCCATGACAGGAACCACTGACTGGTCGAAGGTTCTGAAAATGCAGACGGAGATCCTTGACAAGTCTTGGGGCATCTACATGTTTCGTGTTGGGGTTGGTGTCTAGAAACTCCCCAGGCAGCCCAGGGGTTGGCAATAAACCAAGTCAGTACTCCCAGAAGGATTGTAGGTAGGACGTCCAACCAGTGTTCGGTAGAATGACAGCGAATTGCTGCCTTGAGCTAGCGGTGCAGCTTTTCCACCGTACCATTGTAGGCTGGGCCATAGGCTGTGGACCGAAGGTGGGAAGCACCTGCTAGGTTAGCAAGGTCCTTAAAAAGCAACGACTTGAATTGGCGCCCTTGGTCTATAGTTGGCTGCCCCGAAATGCGCTACTCACATGCAGTAGAATGCCCCCTCCACTGTGGCTGCCTAGACATCCTCCAAAAGCATTGTCTCAGGCCAACAGGTGAAGCGATCTATCATAGTGAGGCAGTAGAGAAAATTTTGTGATTAAGACAGTGGCCCAACTAAATCGATGTGCACATGGTCAAACTGGACAGATTGTGGCAGGAATGAACGACCTAACTGGTGAGGACCCATGTCGGGGGGTCTTTGAGTGTTGACATAGAAGGCAAGAGTGCGTCCCTTGCTGACAATCCGACTTGATCGATGGCCACACGAGCCATTGAGTGGCCAACTTCACAGATACGTTGATGCCTAGGTGAGAGAGTTGGTGACAGTGTCGAAAGCAGTGCGACGGAAAGAGTGTGACGAATGGTTGCAGAGATGGTGTTGACATATCACGGTATACTTACAGTCCGACTTGGCAGACGAACTTTAGTGAGCTAGAGACAAGTGTGCTGCAGCAGAAACTGAAGCAATTCTTCGTCGGCAGCTTGACATTCGGTGAGGGCCTGATAGTTTAGTGTCGTAACTGAGTCTACCAGCGATAAAGTGTCGGCCACAGCATTGTACGAGCCCGAGATGTGCCGGATATTAGTGGTGAATGACTTATAAAATCTAAGTGATAAACCTGGCAGGGAGAGCACTCATGGGGGTTGTGGGTGAAGGCAAAAACAAGCAGCTTGTGGTCAGCGAGAACGGCAAATTTGTGGCCTTCGAACATGCGGCAGAATTTATATAGCCATAAGTAGACGGCCAGGAGCTCTCTGTCATAGGCACAGTAACTCCTCTGAGCTGGGCTAAGTTTCTTATAGAAGAACGCCAGCAGTTGCCATGCTTCCTGAACCTGTTGCTGTAGCACTACCCTCAACTGTAAAATCAGAGGTATCAGTCATGATGGCTAGCTGTACCGCTGGTACAAGATGGGCAAGGAAAGAAGCGGAGGGTAAACTGTTATGGCAATCCTCAAAGGCATTGTCACTTCACACCAGGGAGTCACTACCTTTGATGTCACATTTCAAGAGCTCATGCAGGGAACTTAAATTTCAGCAACTTTGGCGATGAATCGGCGGTAAAAATTCAGCACACTTGTAAACTGGCGCAACTGTTTTGCTTTTGCAGGTTAAGTGAAGTTGAAAAGGCTTCTACCTTAGCCCGCAATGGCCGAGACCCATATGCCGAGATGCTATGTCACAAAAACACATATCGATTTTACCATGTGCACCTAGACCTGGTTAGGCCTTTACCATCATCGCAAGGCTTTCGCTACTGTCCTCACTGTGATCGACCGTTTCACTCGCTGGCCCGAGGCAGCACCAGTGGAAAATATCGAGGCAACCACAGTGGTAAGGATGTTCTATTCTCCATGGATTGCACATTTTGGGACACCAATACGGATCACTGCAGACCAGGGCAGCCAGTTTGAGTCGTCATTGTTTAAGGACCATACCAACCTGACAGGGACATCTCACATTCGCACAATGGCTTATCATCCGGCCTCTAATGGTATGGTGGAGAGGCTGTACTGCCAGCTAAAAAGCAGCTCTTCGCTACCATGCCACAGAGCGTTGGGTAGACATCCTGCCAACCATCCTCCTGGGAGTAAGAGCCGCTTGGCATGATGACCTCCAAGCCTCCGCTGCAGACTTGGTGTATGGCAAGCCACTGTGCCTGCCTGGGGAGTTCCTCTGCACTCACCCAAACACCCGACACGTTGATTCTCCTAGACTGGTCAAGGAACTTCGCCAGCATTTCCATGACCTAAGGCCAATCAGTTGATCACGCCATGGTGAGCCACGGCCATTCATTTTCAAAGACCTTCAGACTGCCACTGAAGCCTTCGTATACCGAGAGGGGTCTCGTGGGTCTTTACAACAACCATACGATGGACCTTTCCCAGTACTCGACCGCACAACGAAGATGTCGATCCTCCAGATGCGTGCAGGCAGGTCACCATCACCATAGACCATCTCAAGCCAGCGTATACCATGGAGGACCATCTTCTGGCTGTCTATTATCCATCAGCAGGTCCAGTGAGTCTGTTATGGGTGTGGGTAGTGCCCCGACTTAAACCAAGAGCAGACTGAGCAGGGGGTCTCAGCCGGGGAACAGAAATTTAGGTATGATCTTCAAATGGGTGTCCTGAAGCATCTCATGGCTGCACCTGTTACCCATTTGGTAGTTTCCCTGAGGCGCAGTTTAGCGTTCTGTCAAGGGGTTTGACAGTTCTAACTAACTGTTTGCTGAAGGACAATGTGGGGGTCGGGCGTGTCCTGACTCCCTGCCTGATGGGAGGCCGAAACAGGAAAGTCTTCATGATAAGTTCGCTGTGTTATAATATAAACCTCTCGAGAGACGTAATTACATATACATATATGTCTATTACCCACCTGCAGCAACACTTCCAACCCACTCGCCAGCAGTGCCACCCGCAACTAGCTCACCAGCAACATCAGCCCCCAGCCCTCCTGGTGTAGCACCAAGGGTTACGTGGTCTGGTCACCATGTTCGCTTCCCCGACAGCCTGCAGGATGGAGTCTCGTGAAGTGGCCACATCACTGGCAGGGGGTGCTGTAGCTGCACAGCCACAGCCGTAGCAGCATGCAGCGACTGTCCAAGCTGCAGGCAGGTAACGCCGGCATCCGGCCTCTGAGTATTAGGGTTATTTTTTTTTCGTGGCCAGGGCCACGCAGAGTAGAACCCATTTTGTCTCCCTGCAACCACACCCTTTCTGGGTAATGCAGGGAGAATAATTTACCTTTTATTTATACTATTTTTATTACTTAATATATTTTCGGGCAGTCTTGTATAAGATTAATTACATCATCATTTACTTTGCAAATTCTGCAGAGGGGTGACTCAACTAAATTACTAAGACAATGTCAAGTTCATATTCGGTAGCAATTGATGCTAACTCTGCTGTAGCAACTTCTGATCGCTGTAAGCTTATTTGACCTATTTAGTCCAGTCAAATTAGGATTTTTTGCTGCATTAAATCATGCAGTTCGAAAAGTTTCAGGAATGTGTAGGGACAGGTCCACGTAACAACACCTAATAAAGTCCCATTGATTTTCGGTGCCACGGGGGGTGGGAAGGAGGGTCAAAGGCCCCTTTTTTTTTCAGTTTTTGGCGCGTATACCGAAAACGGCGCGTCTCACAAAAACTTTTATTCTTTTTAAAATTAAAGTTTATCAAATTTGTAACAAAAAAGTACTGTAACATTTTTCTCATTAAGTTACCGTTTTCGAGGTAAGAGCCGGCAGGAATGAAAAATTTGCTGAAAATGTTGTACCGCTTCACGTTTTTACCAAATTTACATTTATGAATCTTTTTCCTTCCATTTTACACGTTACCCACGGGAAAGAGAGTTGTAGAGAGTTAAATTTTATTCAAGAATGTAAATACTTTTATTAATTTATCTTCACATAGTCAAAAGTTAGGCGATTTCAAGTTTTGGGGTCAATTTCAAGATTCTGCTGGTAAACTGCTCATAGTTTTATTTTCGTTTTCATGGGCGTTAACTCTCTGTATCGAGTCATTTATTGTTATTTATGCATATTTGGTATTTCCTACCCATAATACTTATATAAATGAGAATAGAAATATTTACACAGTATATAAAACATACATGGCATTTGTTACCTTAAAACAAATAAAAGAAAATATATATCAGCATATATATATATATATATATAGTATATTATATTATACATATTAAGCATGGACATTCTTTACCAGAGGTGAAATGTGGGTAACACGTTTGTATCAAAAACTGTACCTATGTTACAATAGACTAGCTAACAATGCAAAAGTAAAACATATGCTTACATACCCTAATTTTAGTTCACCCTTCCAGCTTACCAAACTTTTAAAGCTGTCCATACTCGTCATTATCCATTTCTTCCTGAAAGGGAGCACTGTTAGTGCAAGCTCCGTGGCAGTTCCCACAGACAGGTGAGCAGTGAATGCCAGCTTTCCGACATCCACATCTCATACCGCAGCCTGTGGCACAACGACAAAACATGGAGTTCAGCACGCTGTCAGGTGCAATAGCAGCCTTGGTCTTAATAGGAGTCAGATATGCCCCATATCCTATTGTCCAACCCCAATGTACAGGCTCGAGGGATTCATTTCCAAACCATTGTTGTACCTGTAGAAACACTCTGTACAATTGATGTAGAGCACCATCTTTTGTGTGGCAATAATGACAAGTTTGCTTTCACCTTGGCTGACAATTTGACGAAGCAAATATACCTGTGAATAGAACACAATAGAATTGAACATGTATTTATCCAACAGCACGCTTCAACTCAGGTAGTAAATATAACACAAAATGATAAGTATCTGTGATGATTGAGGACATACTCGTGGGGTCAGGCTTGATACATCAGTAGGAACATCTGTTCCTCAGCTTCAGCAATGTCTCCTGGTGTGGATGTAGAGTTGTAAAACACTTCAGCAATGGTTTTGGTTTCGTTAGGATACCACTGGAAGCATTTGACTATGGCTGCTTTATTTTCCCATGAATCGCAGATGTGGTATCACATCCAGTGAAGCAACGGATAAACAGAATGTACTGGCTGAATGGCAAGACCTGAAGTTGTTGAGAGGAGTACAACCTGTCTTCTGTATTTCCTCAATCAGGTTTCATGAAGAACAAATTTATGTCTCGAGGTGTGAGTGCGACGAGTAAGACGAGCAGGTCTACATACTTGCCAACTACTACCACCACAGTTGAATTAGAGGCATTTTGTAATCCACACTTGACAATGCTAAAGTCAGCGTCTCCTTTGGCTATGGTGAATTTTAAACCTTTTGCACTTAAGGCCTTCACTAACATACTAATAAGCTTGGTTTTGTTCCTGTCATTGGATAGGAAGTTTTCCTGTTGAACAGTAGCCACCATGTTCTCATCAAAGTTTATATCCACAGATGTTTTAGTAGTTGCCCTCCGGAGTTGTTCGGCTCTTTTTGTGGAATTTGTGTCTTCGTAACCAACAAAAACCACAGAAGAGTTATATCCATAATGGTAATTGATGTACGACACACATTTGATCACAGATGGAGGCGAATTTGGTGTTGTTGTTCCACTTTACTCTATGAAGGAGGAAGCCTCCATCTATTACAGTGAAACTGTTCTTCAAGTTGACTGGTTGACTGAGTGACGGAAAGGCATCGTAGAGAGCTGACTTTTTCGTTTTCCTCATAATTCCTTCGCCAAAAAGAGTCACTGCGTATGGGGCTAACTCACACTTCAACAACTCCCACATCTCCTTCAGTTTTGTGTTAATTATGGTTCTCTGGAAAATCGTTAAAGACTCGACCACCACTACTTCGTCATCCAGTTTGACAGTGTTGCTCATAGCAGCAAAAGGGACTACTACATTTTTCTTATATTGCTTAATTTCTGCAAGTTCATTCCAGCAAAAGTTCCCAATGTACAGGTTCCAATTTCCACTGCTTAGTAACAGTTGATTTTGCTGGTTCCTATTATTCCGGTTGAAAGGGACAGCAAAGAATTACGTAGAGCAAAAGGTGGGCGATCTGCCAACCACTGAGCAAGCTTCCTTCTGTCTTTGTTATTTCTGCTTGTTCGTGATGCTCGAAAGTCGACATGCTGTTCACTCACAGAATGGACGCCAGCAAATTGCTCTAATGAAGAACATATGGCTATAGCTGTGCATGCCCCTCCAACCCATTTCGCCAACACAGAATCACTCATGCCCCTCCCTCGTGTAAAGCCCCCTTCACTTTTCATGTCACACATCAGTGTCACTTCAATTGCTATATCAGACCATACTCCAGCCAATGGTGTACCACTTCTGTTTACAGTGAAATATCCACGATCTATGAAATCCTCTTAACTTGAGGGTGGCGAGTTGTTAGTCCAAGCATATCCTGAACATAGAGATGTGTACTTTTCGCGTAATAAAAATGCCCGCTGGCATGGAAGTATGGAATCATCTGTTGGGCACATGCCAAGTGGCCCAGTCACCAGTGCGCTGTGCTACATTGAATTTTTTCATCAGCACCACAATTTCAAAGTACTGCACCCACAAAGCTGCTGTTGGTCCAGTACCTTTAAAACGTAACAGGTAATTGTTCAATTTCTTTTGAACATTTGCAAGGGAGGCACTTGTGTTGATTTCTTCTGGATTCATTCTGCTGCGAATGTCTGTAAAACGAGATCATAACACGACACACAATCATAACGGACTGGCTTTTACCTAAAAAAAAATACGGAATGAGCAGATCTATCTGTGCATCTGGCGAGCAACTAAAATGTTGCCAACGAAACGGGGCGCAATATCGTAAAGTACCGCACATAAAAGCTGTATTTTCCCTAACTTCTAACTGCTTCTCTTACACTTCAACTTATTTTATGCTGGGCGTAATAGTTCACACTTCACACATATATATATATATATATATATATATATATATATATATATATATATATATATATATATATATATATATATATATATATATATATATATATATATATATATATATATATATATATATATATATACCTATATATATAATGTGGATTTCTACTTACATATATTAGTATTATGGATAATACATACTATTTATGTGTGTGTGTATATATATATAGATATATATATATATATATATATATATATATATATAATTAAATACAGAGAGTTAACGTCCTTGAAAACGAAAGTAAAACGATGAGCAGTTTACCAGCAGAATCTCGAAATGTATCCCAAAACGTGGAATTGCCCAACTTTTGACTGTGTGAAGATAAATTAATAAAAGTGTGTATATTCTTGAAGAAAATTTAATTCTCTACAACTTTCTTTCCCGTGGGTATCGTGTAACGTGGAAGGAAAAAGATTCATAAAGGTAAATTTGGTAAAAGCGTGAAGCGGTACAACATTTTCAGCAAATTTTTCATTTTCGTCGGCTCCTACCTCGAAAACGGTAACTTAAAGAGAAAGATGTTACAGTACTTTTTTGTAGTAAATTTGATAAACTTTAAATTTAAAATTAATAAAAAAAATTTGTGCGATGCACCGTTTTCGATATACGCGCCAAAAACTGAACAAAAGGGGCTTTTGACCCTCCCCCCACCCCCCGCGGCTCCGAAAATTAATTGGACTTTATTATAGGCTTTGTTAAGGGGACCTGCCACTACACATTTCTGAAACTTTTGGAACTACATGATTTAATGCAGCAAAGCCATCTTTTTTGGTCTAATTTGACTGGACTAATTCTAAGTTTGGTCATTTTAGCAGTCATACTATACTCTTTCGAATTCCATTTTATAATTTATGCGGCCTATAACTCCCACTGAAATGCCTTTTCGTAATACGGGCATTCCTTTGTATCTACTCTATGTTTACTGTCTTTTTTGTCTCTCATGCTGTTTGCGCACTTGTCATGTCCTTTATCTTTACATTCCTTAGATGTATGTCCAGTTTGTCCACACTTAGAACAGCATTAGGGTCAGCCGCCCGACATGCTACTCGCCCCCGACCGTCAGCAGCCCGTGCAGAGTACGAGAGCCCGGCCAACGTGGATGGCCAGGCAGTCGCGTGTTATTTTGCTTGTATGCACATCGCACAATAAACCGCCCTGGTTAAGTATTTGTTTTTCTATTAATTACCCGACTCGCCAGTCAGTCATTTGTATGGTCTCCCCCTCCAGGAGGAGCTCAGCGACCAAACATTGTAATAACTAGTTAATTTGGTTATTAAAGACAATAAGTTTTATATTCTAATAACTAAGGCGTTTAAACCTCTATTTCTATATGATACATCATAAACAAAGCTGCAATGGTTATGCATTTAACGTAAATCGGTAATAATCAGTATAATTTTATAGATTAAAGACATAAATGTATAATTTCTTGCATGACTGTGGATGATGGCCAGGGATTCGTGGCCACAATTTAAGTATTTAAAGTTATTATAGCAAACCAAAATGCTTTGTAAACACGGACATATATAAAAAGTAATCGATGAAATCTAAAGAAATGTTTTTAAATAATTATCACATGATCATCGCCCTCACTGATGATGATTACGTTAAAGGCCAGACTTGTGATGGTTCAAAACAAACCCCAGCCTCCATACTTGTCTGCTTTATGATAATCGCGTTAGTAACTAAGAAGAGACATTCCACAGTAAACTGTATAAAGTATTTATTTGCTGAGCTGTAGACACAATGTATAGTCGAAACCTCAAGTTGACTGTTTTAGGAGGAACATGTACTGCAACTTCAGACGTGTTGTAGTGTATGCTACACTACTGTAGTGTAGATCTTCTGCTCGGATTCCTCATTTGGGAAGAGGAGTTACCAGAAACAAAGTCAGTTGCATAATACACACTGTTTGACATTTTATCTTTAAATAATGGTGGTTGATTCTCACCGAACTGTTCTAAAAAAGCTGTGGCTAAAACAGTGTCTCCCTGTTGGCTGTTCATTTTCGTCTGCGCATTCCGTTCTGCGCAGATCTCCTTCCCACACATTTTCCATTCTCCACTGACTATTAGTTTACATCAGTTAAATTATGGTGCATTAGTTTATATTGGTTTAATATATAAATAAAAAATGCTCTGCTCCATTCTACGGTCGGTTTTGTTAGGTTAAGTGCGCTCTGCACCGAAAAATGTGTAATTCGAAGTTGTATTATTGTACTAAACATTGTTAACTCTTATACGTCATTTTAATAGTAATTTCCCACAAATACTAATTTCTCCATTTCATAGTTACTGTACAAGCACGTGTCAAATTATTTATTTGACTATTTTCGCTATTTACCCAAAGTAAAATCTATTTAAACGATACTAATAATATTTTAGAATGAAAATTACTGTATTAAGCTACTGAACGACACCTTTGTTATTTCACAGTCCACTATTATTTAGAAATACAGGTACCTAATTGACATGCAAAAATGTAGGTACATTCAAGGTGTTTTTTCAGTACTAACAACTCTTATGTGAAATTAATTAAAAAGGTGAAATTCTGTAGCTTTAACACATTTACTTTCACTCTGAATTATTTAATTCGTATCGTTTGAAATTATTATTTTGGGTAAGTAGCGATAATATTAAAATCGCTATTTCGACATGCACATGCATGAAACTATGAAATTGAAAAATATTTTATTTGCGGGAAGTTACAATTAATGTAACGTGTAAGAGTTAGACTATGTTTGTACAATTATAAAATTTATGAATTTTTTGGTTCAGAGCGCCTTTAAGGAACTACAAAAACAATAAGTACATGGCAATGCTCCGTGACTCACACATCGTAGAACGATGCGCGCTATTCTAACCAGCCATTACTGCACGGTAATTTCATCTATTACTTTCATACTCTATGGAGACCCCACAATCTTTCGTAACTGTTCACTGTATTTGGTCCCTGGCTCCTCCAAAGCTGTGTCACATGCAGCAAGGTAAAGGCGAGATTCTATTCGTGTAAATAAAGTACGGACTAATATATATTTCAACTTCCCACACAAAGACCAAAATTTCAAGTAAAAATATCACTAGGCCTACATCAAAGCCCTTGGGCATAACTACTTTTTAGGTCTGACAGTGTGTAAAAGTACACGAAGAGACCCCAAATAAATATCCGATAGGATGGAGTACTCAGTGCTTACTGTAGCCTATACTTAACGGAGAAAGGTGAAAAACTAGCTTTAGTAAAGTATCAATATTAGAATGTAATTTTGTACGACGAAACACAAATTGGTTTGTAACTGTATGTACCAACAACAATTCCTCCCATCGAGTAGAGTGAGCAGTCATCAGGTGTCGAAGCCATAGCATAGTTAAGAACACCTATCATCTTTTAGGCAATGTAAAACCCTAACAGATTTCATTTTATTAATTTTTTCACAATTAATTATACTTCATAAATAAGTTCCAAATTAATAACTATATCAGCATAAGAGAACATTGCTTAAGCGACGTACACACTAGGGTGGGCAGAAAAAAATTACCTTTTCTTTCGAAGTGATATAGTGCGGAAAAGTTGCCTCCTACAATAAGAAGAAAAATTGTGTAAAGAAATAAAAACTCTGTTGATGCCTTCCGATTGCGCATCGATGCCAAAATTAACAAAAAAAGGACCAAATTTAATATTTTTGTTTATTTTTTAAACATGAGATAATTTTTTTATTATTATTATTATTATAAGAGGAAACTTTTCCACACTATAGCAGTTCGGAAAAAAAATTATCTCACATTTGAAAAATAAACAAAAATATTATATTTGGTTCTTTTTTTGTGAAACGTGGCATCGATGTGCGATCGGAAGACATCGACCGATTTTTTATGGAGTTTTTCTTCTTATTCTAGTAGGAAACATTTCCACATTATAGCAGTTGGTAAAAAAAAAGTTTATCTCACATTTTAAAAATAAACAAAAATATTAAATTTGGTCCTTTTTAATGAACTTGGGCATCGATGCTCGATCGAAAGACATCAGTCAATTTTTATTTCTTTACGCAGCTTTTCTTCTCAATTTAGGAGGCAACTTTCCCTCACTATAGCCCTTAGAAAAAAAAAAGTAATTTTTTTTTCAGCCCACCCTAGTATACACAGCTCATAATAGTATTGTTAACTGCCAATATTTTGCACAGTTTTTTGAATATATATAAAATATATTACCTAATTTAAAGATAACGATTGCAATACACAAATTGAAGAAGTCGGAAAAACCAATTCACTAAATTAATGAACGATCTACCACGCACGTAAATCATACATAATATATAAAATTCTTATACCACAAATGGAACAATTGAAATTATTTTGGGCACAGCTAGCATCGTGTCAAAGTAAATTTTTACAAGGAATAGGTCTACATTAATGTACTAATGAACAACGGAAGTGAGGATATTACTGCTTCCTGTGCCTCATAGCGTGTTAGCTAGAAGCATATTCAACGTGTAATTAGTAACTTAACGTCTGCGTTTTGTAAAACATGATTTGACTGTTTAATTAAATAATTAATACAATAGTATTTTATTATGTTACAAACAGTCGATAACCGTGTTTATTAAAGGTTGCAATGCCAGCAAATATTAAACCTGAAATTATAGCTTCTTGTTATTTTTTTGCAGGTGCTAATAGAAGATTAACTCAGCAAAATGGGTATTATACTCAGCTCAGTGTTAGCTGAAATCGCAGTCGTTTTGGTTACGTCTTTCATCTGGATTTATCTGTCCTTTTCCTCCTCGTTCCAATACTGGAAGAGACGAGGCATTCACTACATTCAGCCCACATCGATCTTCGGAAATCTTGATGGTCTGATCTTTCAGACGGAGAGCTACTGGGAGTGCATAAAGAGAGCATACGACAATAGCAAGAATCACCCGGTCGTGGGGTTATTTTCTGGTAGAAGTCCTTTCCTGGTGATCCGTGACCTTGAGCTAGTGCGAAGAGTGTTGGTGAAGGACGCGCATGTTTTCATAGACAGGCCCATCGACTCTCCAGAAGATGAGGACCCATTGTTCTCCAGGAGTCTGTTCTTCATGAATGGTAAAAAGTGGAGGCACTTGAGGATCAAACTAACTCCTACCTTCACCTCAGGGAAGATAAAGAACATGTTCCCTTTGATAAACGAATGTGGCAAGCAGTTGTTGCCGTGCATTGATCAGGAGATGTTGAAAGGTAAATATGTGTAGCAATATGGTATTACGAACAGTTCCTATGAAATGAATGTAATTAATCAATATACTAATAAACAAATTTGCTCTGATACAAACAAATATGTGCCAATCACTGTACAAGGAATGTTGTTATTACGTGAACAGATTTCTGTATAACTTGCGCGCATATATATATGTCGGATGTCTGCATTGTTGAGAGCTTGCACATGCTGTAGATGATACGGATACGGTAACTGTTCGTGTACAATGTCTAACACCCTTTCCTGAACATCAGGTGTAATGGATCTGGGTCTACCTTCTCGTACATGATGTGCGAAACTCCCACTTTCTCGAAGGCGCTGATGTAACCTCGTAAATGTACGTCTGTCGGGCTGCCTGCGGCGAGGAAAAGCTTCTTCATACAATTGTGCAGCCTGAAATGCACTGCCATTAGCTTTGCCATACATGAAGTGCATGTCAGCGTTCTCTTCATTAGTGTAACCTCCGTCCATGATGCCTTTACTTTCGTAACTGATTGTCTGTACGGCACAGTGCATGTAAGGAGCGAGGGGAGTAGATGCGCATGAATCAACTACCTGATAGGCGAACCCATACCTTGACATACCAGCGTAATTACCTAGGAATCCAAGCGCGTCTGGAGGTGGTTCCCAATTCGACTTGTTACGAGAACTCGACAACTGTTGATTTCCGAACCCTTGTTTATTGGACATTTGTAGCTTCTTTTGGCCAGTACTTTCCATGTGTGAATTATTGACGATCACTTCTGTTACAACTTGTATGTATATACGTATGTATATATAACTTGCTTATTTTTAATTTTGAATATATTTTAATAACACAAATCAGTTCAGCACATTACGAACAAACTATACTTTTATATTATATTATTACACAAATTGATGCTATTATAAGCTATACATACCGAACAAATGTGTATTTATTGCAGATAATCTTATTAGCAAAAATAGTAAATGAATCCCTTAATCAGTATTTAATGGTAAGTTTTAAGCGTCCAAAGAACATTTCTCCGTCAAATTTAAGTCATTACATACGCCAAAATGTACCTTAAAAATTTTTGTAGGCGATAAACTAATAATGTATACTTAAAAATTATTTCATATAAGGCCAAATTTACCAAAGAAAAATAATCTGGAAGTTAACAATGAACAGAAAGATCTAAAACTGTAAAATACTAAAATTGTAAGTCTATGATTTAAATATCGTAGTAATAGATGATGAAGCAAGAAACTGTGTTTAGTTAGTTTAAAATTCAACGAAGACAACCTGTAAGATTGTAAAAAACGTAACAAAACTTTCTTACAGTGCGGGCGTGTATTTTAGTAGTGAAGTAAAATGTAAATAGTACTGGGTAGATCTACTTCAGCTCAATTCCCCAGGATTTGTACTCACGCGTCTATTTCACTGTCGTGGAACGCAGCGCAACCTGTTCGTGAAAAAAAAAATCAGTGAATCTCTAGTTTAAGTACTTACATGCGGGAAAGTTGTTGTAAAGAGCGCATAATAATGAATAAGGTAGCCAAGAGCGTTCAAGAAATGTTAGTTTCCAACCTGCTAGTTTTTTTATGGCGGTCTGCAATTCCCCCAACCTACTGATATCAAAAATAACTTTTTTAAGAACGGACGTGCAGCTAATAACGCACAGACGTGCTACAATGGACACTTGGTAATTATCATAAGTACGCAAAAATGTGTTTAGGGATTAAGAGGATGAGGAAAACCTTGTCAAGATAGTATTTGTTCTGGCACGTTGCATGTATGTCAGTGTAGTACTGTACCATACAAACATTGCACATCAGTATTGTCGCTACCTGTTGTGTTTCCAGCATAGTATTATATGCAATTTTTGGTTAGCAGTCCTGCTTTCATTTGGGTTTCTGCAATTTTCGCAATTCCGGCCCTTGTTGTAGTGAATTATCTCGTCTACTTTTCATCGTATTTCTGAATGGTCATTCCACTTCAAAACCCTATTGAAACTATAGTATTTTTTTCTGAATTATGCTTTGTTTCAGGAAATTGTGCCGTGAAGGATACAGTGGCAAGATATTCCACTGATGTCATCGCATCTTGTGCTTTTGGAATTAATGTCAACGCTCTTGCTGATCCAAACTGTGAATTCCGAGCAAATGTAAGGAAGATATTCGAGAAAACTAAAGCCCAGAATTTCTTCAGCTCTCTTGCATTGGCCTTGCCATGGCTGTCCAGCATTCTTGTTGGACAAGCCATCGATGACAGTGTTAATACATATGTACGTAGAACATTTTGGGACGTTGTGAATCACAGGAATAACAATAATGTCGGTATAAAAGACTTTGTAGATATAATGATGCACATAATGAAGGATGGTGAAGTCCGTGCTGAAAATGAGAAAGATATAGAAGAAATAAAACAAGACAGCAAATACATGAGTACAGATAACTCCAAAGCTGACAAACTGGACATCAGTAAGTGTTATTTTTTAATAATAATATTGTATTGGCACCTTATATCAATGTAAAAATTTATTTGGAGTAAAATATTACCTTAAACATATTTATTTGGTAAAATTTTTACTTTACCGTAAACTAGGGCTACTTTGGTCTTTGGGGAGGGATAACTTTGTCCCACTCAAAATTTCGGTAGTTTTGTCATTTAGTGACTAAAGTGTCAAACGTTAACTAGTATCCATTTATTTAATTGGGACAAAGTAATCCTACAACGTACCGCAGAAAGCCCAGTTTAGATAAGTATTTTTTTAATGACGATAAGGCATCACATTAGAGGCTATGAGATGCTATAATATCTCTTACGTAAATATAAATTAACATATTTTGTTTAAATTAGTCAACAAAACATTATCTTTATAGAAACGATGTATGTACTACAGTCTAAGCATTGTTCTTTAATTCATGTTTTAGAACTGGACAATGACGACTTCGTAGCACAAGCATTTACTTTCATAGCTGCAGGAATAGAGACATCTTCGTCAGTCATTTCATTCACACTGTACGAACTGGCATTGAACCCTGTCATTCAAGACAAATTAAGAAGAGAAATACAGGCAGTTCTCAACAAACACAAATCAGAAGTGACATATGAAGCGATAGCCGAAATGTCATATCTGGAAATGGTGGTCTCTGGTAAGCATATTTAGCCTACTAAGACAGTACCGTTTTTTTTTTTTCAAATTATAACTTACGATATTCAGTAGCGAAACAAGGTATCCCATTCAGGGAGAGGCATGCAAACAGGCGTCCCCCTCGCCATTTTTTTCATATAAAGAATTTCTGCATCCTTTATAATTTTTAATTAAATTCAACTAAATCGAAAATAAGGCCTACATACTGTATGTCGTAATAGAATGAAAACCGTAAAGAAATATCATGAATAATCTAGAAGCAAAGAGAAAGTAGGGAAAATATTACAGCAATATTTGGCCATTAGGCCTGCTTTACACAGACTGATTCATTATTCTTCATAACTAATTATGTTAAAGATCAGTAAGTTTTGGAATAAGTTCCAGAGTCAGGGGAATTCCACAAAATTAATGGTGTTCGAATACACACACGTACTGTTATTTTCGGTTCCCTTGCAAACATTTTGGTGAGGGGAATATGTTATAACATTCCTCAATTATTTGGAGAGAAATATATATCTTAGTATTGATCCGGTAGGTGCTACTAGAACTGAATAACAACACCATTTTATTCCCTTTCCGGATACTTAGGAACCCCGTATTGAGCTTGTCAATTCCACGAGCGTACGCCTTTGGTGACGTCCAAAAAGACAGCAAATCTTAATAAAATGCAGACTCCCGTCTCGCGTGACTTCGGAGCTGTATCTCACCTTGTAGTAGTCACGACGAGCGTCCCAACAAATAACCCCCGCGAATACCCGCGGCTCAAGGCACAACCTCCTCTCGTGGCGGCCACGGCAAGAGTCCCCCCAAAACATTCTAACCGAAGCGTTCCAGACACTATCTCTATAAACTCCACCCTTTCACTCCCAGCCAATCACAGGCTCTGAGGACGACTGACAATACTAAACACGGTCATTCCACCGTATCCGTTTAATATCTGTTTTCAAAATTAATACAGGTTAAAATTAACATACACTCTAACTTAAATACAAAATTTTAACCCATTAGTATGACTAATAATAAAGTTAATATTAGATTTCACTGTAGGGGGTAAGCAAAGACACGCCTCTGCGCTGACCTACTTCTCACCCCCTGAGTTGTTTCCGACCAATTCAAGGTCTCCGGCCAGCTCATCTGATGTTCACTACTATCTCTTCCCCTCGAAGTGAAGGGTTAAATTGCCGTGGCACAATTCAAACCTTCTCTTAAACCCTTTGACTCTCGCCAGTATACAAAACTAAATTTAAAATAAATTATATGTAACAAATTATTGCGATTGGGTAAGATTACGCACATGATTCTGAGTACTATGGAATTTTAAAGGGCTCTCTACGGTTATTCTATCACAAATTGCTGTATTTACATTGAACATTACATTTAGTCGATTGGAATGGCAAAGAGGCCTATTACAATGTGTACCCTGCCCCCCTCCCCAACCCGTTGTTACTCTACTGACGATACTAATGAACATTTTAACTATATCAGAAAGCTAAAATTGTACGCATCTAACACCCAAAAGCGAAATATGATTACAGCAAATTTTTCAGGTTAGTGAAATTAGCACAGATCCTTGATGCATTTCGTTCTATTGTGAATGATTTACTTGTCTGATCTGCAATGCTGACTATGAAAGAGTGGTACGTAAACAATTTTTTTTTCTTCAGAGCCGTTCATTTCTTACATGGCACGCATCTTTCACGTTTCAGCAATAGTCCGTCTAACCATACTGTATAATACGATGCGGTTAGGTCAACGAAATCTACTGAGTATTTTAATTTATTTTGTAGTACTGATTCATCTAACTCATCTGCTTCTTACTGCATAGGTGATTCTTCTTCTTTTCCATTGTCATCTACGGTAAGGGTTTAAGCCATGGCACTAAGTTGTCTTTGTAGTAGAGCATCGGCTTGTTGTAACTTTCGTCTCAAGAATTCTTACCGGATGCTCCATTATCCGAAGGTAATATGGTTATATTAGCAAACCCTAGAGCATAGATCACTTCATCATAATTACGAAAGTATTTAATGCAGTCCAGAACGTCTGCAAGCGAAAATAACTTTGGTCTGACAGTAACAAAAATTATATGTAAATAGAATATGTGTTATTAGTAGGCCCCTGGGAACTATTATTATTATTCAAAGTTTCTAATTATGAATAGCCTTTCGTTATAATAAAAAAGATAAAAATTAAGTAAAATGGTAAAACGATAATAATTTTTAATTTTTTCTTCATAACTGGCATTGGGCATAGTAGGGATTAATCAAGAAATTAAAAGCCCAGCCTTGATGTAAAATTGTGAGAGTAAATTCTTAAAACGCGTTACTTACATCGGTGTCAGTGTACATGTCTGTCCTCATCCCCAAGGAACACTGAAGCCCGTTTTGTGTTCAGAATGCCATACAATCTATATTGATGTGAATAGAATGAGAAAACTTGTTCTCTTGCACTCCTAGTACCTTACTCTAAATTTTAGAATAGATTGATATTAGTATAATAACTATTGTGTAACCAATACTTACTGTTTTCATGGAGAGTGTGTTGGCATGGAGGACATCTTGATTACAAAGTAGCTTAATCCAGTGAAAGAGATAGCGCTTGTTGAACAAATGCTACAACTTGTAGCTCCAGACTTTCCAACCTGCAATTATTTATAGGCAAGAGGTCATCAAAGTGCCTTTAATCAAACGCGAGAGAACCATTCTGCGACGCTGTGATGTCTGCATCAATGCTAGAGGACGTTTTTTCAAACATCTCCTGTAAATCTTAATCACCTAATCGCGGTATGTATGTCGATAAAGAAACAGAACAGGATGTTCCAAATTCACTTTGCGACTTTTAGCAGCTATATATTTTCACTGGGACGTTGATTGTCCAACATTCCCTTTCTTATTTCGCTTCTGTTGCATCTGTTGTCCTCCAGTATTCCCTAAGTTCACCTTATCATCTCTAAACCACTCTGTATGTACTCGCACATTATAAATCTATCGTATAAATGAAGTAGAACAAATGACACAGTCTTGAAGTTCTTCTGTAAATTAACATAATTATATTCAAAACTATGCAGCCAGAGAAATTACGAGCATACCATATTACGGTCATGTAAAATGTTGGCAATTTCTTTCAGATTCTTAGTATTCTCAGTCAGTTGAATGTGAGCAAAAGAGGAGGGGTGTTTAACTATAAATAATATTTAGGCAACGTGTCTTTTTTTAACTTGACCTAAGCCCGCCGCACACTGTACGATATTCCTTACAATATTGTATACTAGGAGTCGTACTTGCTGGGCTACTAGCTTCTCTACTCACAATCTTACCTGCTACCAGCAGCCCTGCGAGCACAGGTACTGGATTTGCCTAATTGCCAGCGTCCTATTTTTGTTGCGAGCTCCACTGCAATATTTCAGCAGCCGCCAATCAGAATTAACAACACTAGAAGTTTTGGCGCTCGCGAGTATTGAGAAACATAAACATGGAGGGAAAGAATTGGTCGAAAGAGCAGTTTACATTTTAGGCGCGATTTTTCGGAAACGTGGAAGGAAAGAAGTGAACGAAAGACCAACTGACTGCAGAAAAAAAAGGGAAATTCCTTGAATAATATTTTCGGAAGTTGGCAAAATATACACAAACACAAGGCATAGCCACAATTTTCCTTAACAAGTTCTTCCAAAAACATAACAAGGGTGCCACGATTCCGATTCCATCGTAACAGCCATTTTTGTGCCCACAAAGCTCTATTTAAATTTCTTTGTGCGTCTGAAGCAATGAGAAGTGTCACTGCGGCAAGTTCTCTTCGCTTGGACAGACTCATGTTGTGGAGTATCTCTTTACAAAGCAAGCCAGCCAGTATCGTGTGCAGCAGAAACTTGTAACGCAACTGGTGTATCGGCTTATAACCTACCCAGTAAAGAAACTAGTAAACATTCTAGTAAGCGAACTAGTAGGAAATATTTTAACGTGTGCGACGGGCTTTAGTCTTAATTAGTCCTAAGTCCGATGTACCATTGCCTTTGTAACATGTGCAAATAAGTTTGTTGAAGGGAAACTTCTGCAATACGAAATAGACTGTCATTACGATGCGAGTCTTCCATTCATGTGACCGGATTTTTAAGACTAAACCAAACCACACTGTAAAGAAATATTGTAGTTTGCACATGATATCTGACAGCAGTGTTTCCCCCAAGTATGCGTATTTCTGCACTATCATTGCTTTCTAGATCTGTAATGCGTCACAGTAAAAATAAAAATCATACAGTTTTGTAAAATAACAAGGTCACTGTATCACTACGTATAAATTGCGCCTAATTACACTGTGATAATTTTTCACCACAGAGCAAAAAATGTCTTTCGCAAAGGAAGTGTATTTTTTCAGTCTATCAATGTTAAATTACAAGCGAAAGACATAATTTAATAGTTTTTTTTTGTCTTTTGCTATATTCACTACCGTGCTTTCCCAGGACTCTCAATCAACTGTTTCGACTTTCTTCGGGATTCGAACCTACGTCCCTTTAGTTACCTATCTATGGTTCTCATACCACAAATGTAACTTGTATAACTAAATTTTCTGTCTACGGATTATATTGGATTAAACTTAGTTGTGGACAAATAAAATGTTTTATTATTTTGCCGTTTAATTCAGTTTTGGTTAAGTAATCAACTTAACTGATACGCTCGTTCCTAAATTATGCACATTAGGTAGCTAACTAAATTTTCTGGCTACTTAGAATGCTATCTGCACTACCGTCCGTATCTAACATCTAACCTGGACAGTAACATTTGTCCCCTTTTTATTTTGATTTCAATCTTTACTATTATTCATGATTCAGTAAATTTTCTAACTGGAAAAAAATGTTGCAAAGTAGCGATTTAAAATACACTTGACGATTTATATGGCACTACTGAGAGTATGAATGTGTGTTACCTTTACAGAAAAAATTTAGGCAAATAATAGTCTCTTAATTTTAATAGTCGTTTTCCTTTAGCGGATACGAGATCAACCTTGGAACAGAAACTGTGTGCACGTATTTATATGTTTGTACAAATATTAGCTGCCCCGATATACTGGAGATAAAGATATATGCGTGTAATTTATAACCCAAACATTAACAATTACACCATTGTTAATGAAAGTACATATTTATCTCTATTAAAAGCATGAACATTTTGTGGCAATCCCAGGATGTTGTTAATGTAACCATTGTAACTACGCTTACGCTGACAGAAATTTGCCTGTAAATATGGGCGGTGTTGTGCATTAACTGACTATGCGCCCATTCTTAGTTCAGTATAAATAATTTTTCTACTTTGAACCTGTTTTATAGTAAGTATTTCACTCCCATATCCAGTGGTTATGAATATTGGATTTATAGACTAATATACTTTGTGTAAGACAGTTTCAGATCTGAAAAACGTACAGCATATTTTACTAATAACTTAAAATTGGCGCATAACCTATTGATGCATAAAACTGTATTATTCCCTCTTAAGTATTGTTTATGTACTCATTAAGAAAAATGGTTATTAATGGCAGTGAAATTACTCTACACAACCACTAAGATTTTACTAGCATGATAACGTTTTAACAGAAACAGTGACTTAAGAAAATACTACGCCAAATTGAATAAATAGCACTACATTAGTTAAGAATGTGCGAATTAAGGTTTTAACTGAGGCGGGGGGATTATAAATATACACTACTTCCTCAAACAAAGCGAAGGTCTGAATGTCCTTACTCACAGAAATGTAGTTATTTTGATACTAAATTATACTATTTTAGCGTTGTTTTGTATCTTAAATGCTATTGCTACCGGTAAATGTACTTTTTTAGAGATAAACTGTTTTGTGTTAACAAATTTACGAAGACTAATTCATCAAATCCGAAGTCTTATCTAGTGTAAGATAAATATGTTTTCTTGACTTCAGAAGAAACAAATGTGATTTAAATATTTAGTTCATATTTTTTAACCAAACCCCATTTTTTAAAGACGCATTTATAATTTTAATGACTGACGTGATGTGAAGACCAAACCGAACAAATATGTTTGTAACCATTATTATGCGAGCTTTCTATTTTATTTGTAACAATGAATTATTCTAAGAAAATTATTATACATAACTGTGGCGGCACATCACTGCCATATGCAGAAACGATGCGTACCTGTGACAGCCTGTCAGTGCGTGACAGCACAGTGGGGCGCTGTACATCACTGACCAGTAGGACTACCACTAGCAGCATGCCACTCGCAGGCATATTGCTTTGGCCAGCAGGGCAAGGGATTACTGGGGTCGCCCGGCCAGCCCGCACCTCAAGCAGGATAAGGCAGTCTCTCCCGGTAAGCGGTTCAGAACAGTTACATGCGTCCAGCCAGTGCAGTCTTGTGAATTGAATATATTGTGTAAATACGTGCCTCGTGTCCGGCAAACGCAGTGTTCTTATTACGCCCTCAAGTCGTCACTAAAATAACATACATAAGGACTTATTCATAGCTGGTTTTAAACATGGTTTCAAAAATTATATTTTTATCGGCGTAGTAAAATCAACTATCCTGATTGAAAAATACTTTTACAAATATTTACTTCCATAATTAATGAAGAGCGTCCTGCCTAAGAAATACAAAAATTGATACTTTTTCAGGGGAGGGAGAAATCACTTTCCCTGGCAGGGCCAGAATTTTCAAGACACGGCAGAGAAAAAATTTATTAGAGGGGAATTCATCGGTATTCCCCCCAGATTCTCACACTGCTAATATATTTGTTCACATACTTAAAATGTCTTGTTAAAGGTCTACGATTTGTTTACTGTGCTGTATAATTAATATTTCCCAACAAGGACACTGATACATTATCTCATTATTCAAAAAATTAGCGTAAATTAACATGCAGTATTTGTTTTTTAATGAAAAATCCAAAAAATGTAATACTTCCCAATAAATATGTGTGTAGTTACACTTTTTTTACACTGTATTCTTCTGTGACGCTTTACAAAAGACTATTTTCTAATATAAGTTAGACATTCTAACACAAAACTCTCATAAGCCTATTAGATTAGGTGATTCTTAACAAATCACAGATTTTCGAGTAATGTCAGGCAAGACGAAAAACAAATCAAACATTCATATTGTGTAGTATAGTAGTAGTCAAACATAAACTGTATATGGTAGAGAGAACTTAATCTTTTCTTTCCCTGAAGAAGAAAATTTTGTATGTGTGACCAAATTACTTAAAAAATTTGCAGTCATATAATTATAATTAAAAATTATAATTATTTGCAATCACCATCGGAAATCCACTTGTGCTTTGTTGGTCGCTCACTTACAAATGATCTATATGTCAGCGATACTTAAATACATAGTTTAAAAATTATAATTGAATGGGTGAGATGAAGATGGAAAACATTCCATATTTTACCGAAAATGAACTGATGTAGCCAAGTTGTGCTTTATTTGTAGCTTCATTGATTGATATAAAGAAAAAAAGGCTTCTTGTAATCCTTACATCACTAAAGGACTTTGAATTTTGAAGTTTTATGTAGAAGAAATCATTCCCTTCTTAACCTCAGCGTAATGGCATGATTGGCTATTCACCGGGAGAATCTCTGTGGTAGTATTTCATTTGTTTATGTAGTCTACAGTGTTGTCAATGTACAACGTATGACATTGTAAATGTGTAGGAATTGTAACATAAAACATACTATTATAGTAGTTAACAACACTTGTATTATGAAAACATATCTGTAAATTGTTGTTTCATCGAGTTTCAGAATGTCCTCGGCTCATTGAGATTAAAAAGGAAAACATTCCATCCACTTTGATTGCATATTACTTTCAGTACATAAAATATATTGTGTTTTTTCAGTCAACCTTTTATTCCCTTAAATCCTAACAAACAAACGTCTAATTGTAAGTTCTTCCATTCAACCTACAGTTTAGTATCAAAACAGTTTTTCCTGTTTTTCCGAAAGTTGGCTTAGGAGCAATCTTTTCCTTCTTCATGTCACCATTCAATTATAGTGTCGTATAATAGGTTCCCCGAAACTGCGTTTACTCTAAAAAGCACCTTACATGTGGAAATACACATTTTTTATCTCGGTAGTTCCTTTAACGTACGTACTATGTCTATTTGCATTATTTGCTTTTTAATCGTCCTCGACACACCCGTTTAGTTTGTACCTATAATTACCAAACACCCTGTTAGACATAACGGATTCATGAACGGATATCACAGTATCACAGAGACTGTAACGTGTGATGTATTGGTGAAGAACGTGACGAACAAAATAACTTCATATATAAACACAACACATTTACTATGCTTATGTTGCCGTTATGTTCATTTGCTAAAATTAGTTCGGTATTGTGTACAATTTTTAACAAGTAAGCGAACCAATATTCTGTCTTGTATATTGCGTTTTGTTTAAGCGTATTTTGACATATGTTTGAATAAAATAATGTATCGACTCCTGTCTTCATAAATCCTGAGTTCACTTTTCCATGGTTTCTCGAAATCGTTCCAGTGGAATGCTCATATTATTCTTTTTAAAAAGGTCACTACTGATTCCCTTAGTATTTCTTATCATCGTGTCAAGTTGAATTACCTTGTTGTTGACAGTACGTAAAGGATACTTTCCTTATACATTTAATGTAGTATTCTGTAATGTGCATTTCTTACATGGAATGAACTATTGGTGTTAAAATAAATTAGAAGAAGTAGTGTTCATAAAATAAAGAAATAACTGTCCGTAGTTAACAAAATTGTATTTTTGTAGACGCGCATTACATGTAACATAAATAAAGTAAGTAAGTATGTTTGTTTTTTCCAGAGACAATGCGTATGCACCCAACTCTACCAGCACTAGACCGGATGTGTGTACAGGACTATACAATCCCAGGAACTGACATCACTATAGAGAAGGACACGCCTGTTGTGGTCCCTGTGTTGGGTATCCACATGGATCCTGATATATACCCACAACCAGACATTTTTGACCCCGAGAGGTTTAGCCCTGAAAACAAGAGTGGACGGTCCAAATTTTCACACATGCCTTTCGGAGAAGGGCCGAGAATATGTATTGGTAAGAATATGACACATGCTGTTAATATACGTACTGAAAAAAAAATTATTAGTCACTGCAAAATATTTTGTTAAAATAGACGTTACCAAATTTTTCTGTAGTGACCACAAAAACATTTTTTTGCTGTCCCCAATAAAGTTTTGCCGCGACTACAAAAATAAATTTTGTAACCACTACAAAATTATTTTGTGAGGTCCATATTAACAAAACGTTTTGTAGCCACCACAAAACAGTTTTTCCTGTGTATCATCACGTTATTGCAATAATAAGGAATCTCGTAAATGGTTGTTTTTTACTTGTGTCTATAATACTAAATGTTACGTATTTAAGAATTAAATGCAAGAACTGCATAACAATGTAGCTTATTGAGTGACATGTATCGGGCATACAAATATTGTTACTCTTCTAACTGGTGCATGTGAACTATTCATTAATTAACTTAAACCTTAATAACGATTTGCCAAACAAGGATAACATTTTAATTAGTCTCATGATATGATTATCAAAGGAACTAATGAAACATTAATTGCAAGTATCTCAAAAGATACTAACGTACGATAACCTAGTTCTGCCATTAAAATGACGATATAATATGCATGTCAAGAGTACACCAAAGCTAGTATCATTGCTGTGTAAGACATATAGCTCTTCGGTCGCGCGCTGCTTGGCATTGTTCACAATCTCCAGACCACTGCATAGGTCGTGCAGCTCAGGTTGTTGGCGTATCCTACTTCCTCATCGACTCCTAACCTCCTAGTACATTGTATGCGGTGTTGACGTTATGACAGACACGTGTCCAGTGTATTGTAACATACTACTAAGGTCCTCCCACGATCTACGTTCCTGCGTACAGACATTCAGCCATCCTTGTCAAGGATGTATTTTCATTATGTCCTTCTTATTCACGTTTGGCCAGACAATTATCAAACAGCTTGTACATTCTACATCATATTCTAACAATTTATACATATGTATAACGTATTTAACTAACAATGGCACTTGTACCTTCCGTGACGTCAATGAGCATATTCCCTCAGGTGATAGTTTTCACCATTGTCATGTATGCAACTTCTTCCTTAAGGGCAAAAATCACATCTTATTTCCTCATGTTTGACAAGGCTATTGAAGTTTAAAGTGACGTCATCACAATGACTGTAGTTTCTCGAGAGAGCGTCAACGTTCGCCACGGTACTTACATGTCTCAGTAGGGAGCCACTGCCAGAGATTAGACACATATAACCATGGCGGGAGGCGAGCGGTCTGACCACTATACTGAGACCCGTACTACAATGACACTGAAGTGTAAGACAGGGGATGTATATCACGCAACGAAATGATCACACTGCGTGAAACTAATTTTCTATCCTACAATGCATGAAAAACACGCGGAAACCTACAGACTTGCAACTCATGAAACTAAAAAGTATTTCTGATGTAAATTTCTACAATTAGTGAAAATTTTATTTTATATTTATAAGCAGTTTTGTATGTTATATAAAATGTAGCCAAGATACGTACAATCGAAATATAAATATTAACAGCCACATAACTTTTACTTGACAAAATTCTGTTTATATTTTAATCAATTTTTTTCGTATGTTTTAATTTTAATGTGGTACTTAAAAAAATGTTCCATAGTCTTTAAAGACACATAATAATTGTATACGGAGCATGAAGGTGATTGAAGTGTTTAAACGCAGAAACTCAGCTTGTAATGTTGTAAACAGTAATGACCGTGAAATACGAAATAATTGCTATTGGCTACACGCAATCACGGATACGTAAGTGTTCGGTGTTAACAAGCTTTCTTATGTTTCAACATGCGTATTCAATTAAGCGTGCTTCCCCATTGCAAAACAAATACGGAGTGTCTTACATTTACGTTTTTTGATGCGTATCCGTTTTCGTGTCACTGAAAGACTGCAACTGCTGGTTCAAAAATCTCACGTTCGTGTGGTCTAGCTTACCTAGCAATACTGGGTGTCTAGAAACAACCGCATAACCACACCACACGAATACTGCGTTAGATTGGAGACAAACATGTTAGTGGCAACATGTTGTACGACATTTTACATGCACAATGTGGCAACATAGCGTTGTAGTTAGCACCTTCTTGCGCTCCACAGGTACATAACTTATCTTACTGCTACTATTCTGACCTGCATGTGATGAATCCAGGTTAAAATTCTAAGCACTCCGAACATGATTCTACATTTGCTCGACGTAACATAATAAACTATAATACCTGGAAATGGGGTGCAAGAGATGACTAACTCCGTGCAGTGTTGCATGTTGCACATTTAAAATGTCATCGTACAACATTTTGCCACTTTCAACTTCGTCACCAATTTAGCCTAGAATTCAGGTGATGTGCTTGTTACGCGAGTTGTTTCTGGACATCCTATAACCGATATTGTATATTCCTCGTGCAACACATTGAATGTTGCTGTCCTGGTGACGGTTACTTGGTCAGTGGAAGTAAATAAAGAGTTATTCGCACACATTGACCAGAAACAATACGTTTACAGACTGTCCAGTGTGTGACTTGTAGAGAAGGTCAAGATAAATGACCCGTGATATGTTGTGGCAGGCACTTTTTATGTGTTTGACGCTGGTAATAATTAATGTTAAATATTCTCTGGGCGGCATGTACAATCACATGACACTGGTCAACTTGCCCGAAAAAGCAAGAAGAATAGAATTACATCAGAAATATAACTATCACAATTAAAATATTTTACTCCATAATATGTGCAATAAATATTCTTGGACAAGAATTCAATTCAGCAATTGTTACTCGAAAGAAATATTTTATGTGGCCATTTTAGTGTTAATTTGCCTTGTCGATTAGACATATAACACACCAAGAGAGCTGAATGACAGTTGTTCGTTTATTATATTATTCAGAATTAAAATATAATTCCAAGAAGTTAGCAAACAGTAAATTTCTCGTATTTTCATTCGCATAACTTCATGCATCGTTCAGGAAGGTACAGCATGTTTTCTCAAAACATTTTTGGCTTTTGTAAAACTGAAAATTTCTGACTAAATTGCTGTACTAAAGGCATTAGTAAGAATATTGTACTATAAACAATTGCAGTTTTTTTTTAGAAATTGGTTTTTATTTTATTTCACCTCTCTCCCGTATGATTTTCTCTGAATGCAAGTTAAGCAGTAGCTACTTACATAAACGAATTAGTGATAATTACCATAAACACAGACAAAGTTAAAACAGCAATTATTTACAGCACAGTGGTACAAGCACAGATAAAGACAACAATTCACATCTCGGTGAAAAAATTAGATATCGGTACAATAATTTATGTGTTTCTTGTATGGACATAGTGTTACAAGATAAACGGTTTGATGGAAAAAGGCCCAAGCTTACTTAAGAATTTATTTCAGCCAACTCCTTATTGTCTTCTAAGAAACCATCTTCGCGCAGAAATACAGGCTGCGGCAGCATAACTTCCTTTCTTAATACGGCAGTAAAACCCATTATGGGAATCAGAAAGTTTGTATTTTAATTTTCATAATGTAGGTACATGTCCAAAGTTTGGTTTTACACAGTTTTGAAAGTTAAATTAGGTAAGCAACGCTCCCCCCCTCCCCGCCAAAAAAAATTACCAATTCGCTGAGTAAGCCGATTTTTGGCGTTTCTCATGACACTTACCAGCATAGCATTGAGTAAGTTCGCAATTTATGTCCGAATGTTGGCCTTCAGGACGCTTAGGGTCCTTGGACGGTTGACATAAACGTGGGATGTTAAGTCATAATAAAATCACAAGGGGCCAAATCGAGGGAGCGGCTGGCCGCCACTTATTGACATGAGACGCTCCGGGAAGTGTTTCATCAAAACAGCCATCGATACCCCTGAAAGGTGGGCCGTTGCTCCGTCTTTTTGGAACCAAATGTTCCCTAAGTCCAGTTCATCAAGCCGCGGGGAAAATAAATTCCTCCAACATGTTCACATACACTCCTCACTGTTCCAGCACATGATGGCTATTGATAGCGGTGGGAAACAAAGCTATACACCCTCGCTTCTCGGATGAGAACATTCCTGTCCCGCTAAGACATCTACAGCCTGAATGTCACGTATCTCAATACAGGAAGTAATATTGCCGCATTCTGTATTTTCTAATACTTCTTCACAACTTCATAACCGAGAAATGACGTAAAGGTAATATGTTGTACTCATATTCGGAAGGACCCCGATACGAACCCTGGCTCCAGTCAATCTGATTTATGTTTCCATGGTTTCTCTAAATCGCTGCAGGCGAATGCTGGGATGGTTCCTTAGCAAAGGCCATGGCCGATTCTTTTCCTAGCTCTTGTTATAGTGTGATGTTGTGTGCCAGCGTGTCCTAGCTGATTACGAGACGTAAAGTCCAATGTAAATGACCTCTTCTGTTATCAGGTATGAGGTTCGGCCAGATGCAGGTGAAGACAGCTCTTGTGCACATACTGGCCTCCTATATTGTCAAGCCGTGTGCAGAAACTCCGCAGCCTCCACTTGATATGGACCCTACTGCAGGAGTCAATGTGCCGAGGAAGAACATCGTCTTAGCATTCCAGAGGATCAAGTAAACATTTCTTCAAGAATTGCACATGTTTATGACTTAGGGAATATATTTATATGTCTGGACATGTAAAAATAATCTGTACCTTTTATTTGCGCTTTTTGTGAAATACTGTTTTGTGTGAGTACCCATTCTTGCCAGAAGTCTGGGTCATGCTGTGATTTCTAATAAAACGTATTTTATTATTAACCGTTTAATGGCATATATTTCTTCTTACAGCCAATTATGACCCTAAATTGTATCGTAAATGAAATTCTTTAATTGCATTGAGACATATTTAACCTAAACCTATATAATGTAGGGTATATATATATATATATATATATATATATATATATATATATATATATATATATATATATTCCAGGTTAGCTTCCCGCTGTTGTTTACGAGCAAGTTTGTGCGCAAGTGGTTGTAAATGCGCGCATGTGTCTGTGCGAAGAATGCAGCATGTTCGCTACAAGACAGCGCTGCTACTGCTATTGAACGAGAATTGCATGCATTCATTGTGAGAAGAGGACTTTCTTGTTCGAAAAAGTGACGCTGAAAATAACGAAACTGTATAACTTGAATGGATTAACTTGATATTGTAATGAAGAATAAACTAAATTTATGAAATACTATATGTAGTACGTTTAAAATTATTACATAAACTCGAAAACCAACCTTTGAATAATGGAATTTTATGTTACTGATACAAAATTTAAATCCTTAATTTTATAATACATCATTATCTTCCAAACATGCAGCAGATATAATTAAGGCGGCTTTCACACCGAAGTAGCACGCGACGTGCTACGTGCTTCCAGGTAGCACGTCGCGTGCTACTTTAAACACCGGACCATATAAACAGATGGAATATTGCACACCGAGATAGCAGAAGCGTAGCGTGCTACATGTAGCAAGCAGCACGTGCTACTCAAAACCGTCTGGACGGTCTTTTTGCGTGGCATGTGACGCGCTACTTCGTAGGGTGCATGCGCAGAACCCTAGTGGACCCATTCTGCCACAAAGTGTTGTTGAAGTGAGTTGTGTGTTATCAGTTCCCATGATGCCGTTACCCGAAGATGAAACATTCAACACGGAATTCGTACAACAAATTGAGGTTAATCCTGTATTGTATGACTACAATTTGAAAGGCTACAGCAACCGCAATGAACAGGATAAAGCCTGG
>PNEQ01124148.1:8116-31665 GCA_003012365.1 Medauroidea extradentata | reverse complement strand
AGGAGTAATTGTGTGCATAACTAATTGTGTTGTGAGAGTTCTAGTTGATTACTGTTTTGTGTATTTCGTAGCTTTGTGAGCTATTAAATCCAGTACTTAATTTAACTCTTTTATTTGTAATTATAGACCTCTATCCCAAAGAACTCATGGGAATTGCCCACATATAAAGTTTGTGCTCTCAAACTTGTAACAATATTATTACCTCGATAATTGGTGAAATGAGGGAGAGGTGGCCTAGTAGTGAATGCACTGAAGGATAGCAGCTTGATATATTCCCTAGTGAATTAAAGTCATGTCTTATTTAATTTAGTTTACCGATTATTGAATTATAGAATAAGTCATCAAACAAAAATAACCGATTTAATTTGATTGTTTTTTTTTTGTTGAAGTCTAAAACATTTCCTTAAGTTTCCACTTTACACCTGATGTACAAATTCTTTGTTTTAAAGCGGTAATATTTGTTTTAGAGCATAAATCAAACATGTTTGTTTGAAGAACCAATTTACTGAATGTGTTCCTTAACATGTTTACGCAAAATTTGTTTTATGCGTTAAATGTAATTTGTAAACAATGACAGAACTAAAGTGATACTGTTTTATTTCTATCACTATTTACAAATTGCGTTTTCTAAGTAATGCAAATTTAGAGCAGAAATGTTAAAGAACACGTGCATTAAATTGGTTCTTCAAACAAACATTTTTATTTATACTATACAACAAATATTACTGCTTTAAAACAAATAATTTGTACATCAGGGGTATATTGGAATCTTAATTACCAGACGACACTATCGGTTCTAAAAATGTGTCATATTTCCAACAAGAGAAATGTCTGAAATATATTTTCTATGTCGAAACAAGTTAAGAATTAAGATGGTCGCCTGCCCATGCCGCCGAGCGGTGTGCAGAGCTTCGGCCGACACAAGTTTATTTGAAAACTTCTTAAGGGCGTTCAAGTGGGGAAAAATCATAATTTTATATTTGTATGAAATAGGGTTAGTTTTGTAGACATTACTTAAGAGTACATTTACCTCTAACAAAAAAAAAATAGCTCAGCCAGTTTTCCCGTAATGTCAGTTCAAAGTCAAAATTTGCATATTTTTACTTCATGCAAAACTTGAAAACCAGTAAACATGGTGCAGTGGAAAAAATCACATTAAAACTACACGCCACGGTCTACGGCTTGAAGCATATAAAAACACTTTACAAAAAATTTTTGTACTTAAAATTTTTTTTAAAAATTGTTAATTTTTTATTACTTTTAGAATTTTTTTAAAATACAAAATATTAATGTAAAGGTTTTCTATATGATTCAAGTCGTAGACTGTGGCGTGAAGTTTTGATGTGATTTTTTCCATTTCATTGTGTTTACTGGTCTTCAAGTTTTGCGTGGAGTAAAAATATGCAAATTTTGACTTTGAACTGACATTATGGAAAAACTGGCTGAGCTTTTTTTTTTTTTTTTCGTAAGAGGAAAATGTACTTTCAAATAATGTCTACGAATCTAACCCTATTTTATACAAATATAAAATTACGATTTTTCCCCTCTTCAAAGCCCTTAACATACGTGAGAGATGTCTGCTAAGTCAATAGCATATAGAGAACATTACATGTGTGTATACACTTTTAGGTCCTCCCGTAAGGCAACGCTCTTTTCTTTCTACTGTATTTGCGATAATTGTTAGGTGAGCAGGGCATAGCACGAAAGTATTCAAATTATTCTCAGTATTTTTACCTGAAAAACTAAAACACTCTCCGAACTATTCTTCTATGTTTTTAAAAATACCGCGCGTCCATTAGAAATATATTTTGGAGTCTCTCACAATTACTAAAAACTGGGTTTCCAGACGGCCATATCTAGAAGAATTCGTGAAACAGAGAAGCGTTCGTTTTATTTTAAGCAATACTTTCCACAAGTAATAGTGTAAAATCACAGCTTAAGAGTGCGCGGTAGATAAATAAACGCTGAAAACATTAATTGATTTCTACGCTTTTTGCGAAGCCAATATGGATAAAACCCTCAATGACAATCCTAGATAATGTTATTTGCCAACTGTATGAGTAAATATTTATCCAGAATTACTAATTCGTTACGCGTGATCTCTTGCGCCGCAGTTAAGTGCACGAGGTTCCGGCGTCAGAGATTGTGCCTCACAAGTTCGTAACACTGGAAACAATTTCGTTTAAAACGTTTGCTAAAGCTATTGTCTAGGATTGCTATTGTTTAAACTTTGCAAATTGGCTTCAAGAAACCTACAGTTATAGATTAATTATTGTAGCATTGAATTATGTACCACGCCCTCTTAAGTGTGTGTGGAACACAAAACACAAAAATAAAATTTTAAAACTATGCGTTTTTGAAAGTCAGGACAGAAAAAACTACAAAACAATATTCTTACATAATAATATTTGCATACTTTATGAGCAAACATTTACCCAGAATTACGCATTTGTTAAGCATAATCTGTTGTGTCACAGTTACGAGGTGTCAGTGATTGTCATTCAGAAATACATTACTCGACATAATTCTTTGGTCAGAAAGTTGATTTAACCTATTGCCTAGGGTTGCTGACTTTTGATTTTTGCAAATTTGCTTCGATAAACCTACAACTATAAACTGATGCCTTAAGCATTGAATTCTGTACCATGAGCCCTTTAATTTCCATAGGAAAAACTCCTACAATATTCTGTGTGAAAATTAAATCCTCCGCGTGTAAAGCCGATATTATTATTGATACGCCCACCAGTCTCGCCCGTATGACTTACCTTTTATTACCTCCAGCGTATAAAAAACTGTCACTCTAGGACATATCTTCAGATAACGGTGCGTTTTACGATGAACTTATATCCATAAGTCTACACATTTTCTACTGACTTACAACACTAAATAAAACTACTTAAATTATATGATAATAAACAGTTATCACAATACTGACCAAAATTCGAACAGGGTACAATTCATAGATCTCTACAATGCATAGTCTAATGTTGAGAGTAAAGCTTTTACAATAAATCCTGCTTAGTTTTCGTCTATCTCATAAATTCCTTTCAGTACGTTGCGTTCAGAAACCGAAACCATTTCCTAATGTGCACTTTCAATTACAAAATGTTAATGGGACCCGATTTAGTATTCTAAAGTAATGGCACATTTGAATCTACAAGATTTTAGTTTTTAGTGACCATTATTTCTTGCGAAATACTAGCTAATAAATGTAGTTTCAAATTCACCGCACAAATTTACTAACTACTAAATTACTAATTGTAGTGTGGCTTTTCGGTGCCATATACTTATCTGCACCGTAATAAAACATGCGGAGATTATTTTTGACTTTTAGTGCTTTGTGGTTCGTTGCTAATCAGCATTTTTAAGGCCTCTTTACCAAACAGAGCTGGCTTCTCAACTGTCAGATAAGAGACGCGCCAGTGACGTAATAGAACGCACGTCATACGTGACTAATCACTTAAATTTTTATCTTCACAATTCGTAGGGTCTTGGTTGGGCTGGTTTGAAATGATCAGACATATGTATTAAAACATTACGTAATAAATCTGACCCTGTATTACATAATGATCTTTCCATCCACGGCTTTGCCCGCGCATAATAAATACTTGTGGCATGCCAAACAAGGCCGTAATAGAAGAAATTTAGGCAGATTTCTTAAAAGGAAGAATGTGGAGCGCATGCAATGCGTGATTAATGCATGCATAGCAGTGGCGGATTTAGAAACATATTTTGGGAAGGGCTTATTTGATTTTATGGATAAAAAAATACAAGCAGCTTCAAAAGTGAGGTTGTTTACTGTTACAGAACATAAAAAATAACATGCATACAAGTAGGACACATTAAATGTACTTGTATCATTGTTCAACAAAACTTCAGTTTCCTTGAGGCGACTAGACATACTTTGGCTACATAATGTTGAACGCGATTTTTTTGGGGGGACGGGGCTTCAGCATGGTAGCCACCCTCTTAAATCCGCCACTGATGAATAGTTCACCAGTCACTTACACTTTTATTGTATCGCGAATAGTATGAATGTTGAGCGAGTTTTTTAAGAGCCTAATTATTCACTAATGCATCTGATTTACACTTTGCATTGAACACGCATTATGTAAAGTATCGATTCTGTTGATTAATTATTTTTTTCCTCAATACAAAAATAACTATTGTATTTTAAGGACAAAATTTCAGCGTTATCATAACAAAAATAATAAAATAAAACGAACCTCACATCCCACTCATTAACATTAATTCTCAGCGACACCTACGCTCAATACCTTTACTGTTAATCATTGTACGCGCCCTACGGTTTATCGTAAGTATCACTGGAGAAATTATTTCATACTTTATTGTCCGCTTTAAAAACGTTTTTTTTATTTTATATTAAAATATATATATTTTTTCTTTTTACTTTTGTGTGTGAAATTTTGCATTGGTTTGCAAACAAGCAACATTTTTACTGAACAAACTAACAGATAGACAACAACGCGACTTAATATTGCATTTTCATCCAGTTCTGAGCTATGTTTAAAGTTTAAATTAAATCCATAGCTCATCGGGAAATGAGTTTAATAAAATTTTTTCACAACAAACAGATAAAAAAAGCGATTAAATGAAAACGTGGTATTAATAAAAACTAATTTATAAGCCTACAGGTCCACGAACAAAAAGATTGTATCACACCTTGTATTGATAAATTGCAAAATGTAACTCAAATATAAATAATTTCTCAGTAGTCGTACTTGCTTTACAAACCGTCTGCCTTGACTGGTTTTTGTATCTCGTGGAAATTAGTTTATTGTTTACCTTTTTACGTATTTACTTAAACATCATTCTGTAGAAAAAACTCGAAATCTTAAGGTTTGATAAAAATAGCGGACTAAACGAAATTTGCGCAAGTATTCAATTGAAGTGAAACTATCGATGATAGCCCGTTGTTTTCAAGCTATACCTAAATATACTGGAAAAATAATGAAATCGGTTTTCGGGTATTTACGTAAGCAACATTCTTAAGCAAACACACGATATCTTGACGAGTTCTAAATACATCGAGTACTAAACGGAAACCAATTTTACGTATTTATACCCCCTTGAGGGTAGATTTCTGAAAAATGCTGAAGTTTATTTTTAGACACTTGTCTAAGCGTTTTATGAAATGTAAACATTACGATAATAATCTATTGGGGTCGACCTATATCGACTATTTATTGGAAACACATTTAATATTTTTTTCATCTTCAAGATGTCGAATTTTGAAAAAATCCTGCAAATTAAATTTCGGGTATTTAAATAATCATCATTTTGTAGGTTAAAAAACCGCTATCTCATGAAGGGTTTGAGATTCTATAGACATCAATTAATTGTTGAAAACACATTTCACTGGCTTTTTGTTCCCTTAGTAGTCGAATGTCGAAGGATCCTGAAATAGCTTTATGTGATTTTGTATGAGTGTTGCGTTAAAGTGAAAACGGCCCCGTCGGGTTCGAACTCTTTTATACATAGTGATAACCTCTCGAGATTTTATTGTTGCATCCTAACTCGAGAAAAATTTCGTTTGTGAACAATTATCACATTTTAAGCAAGAAATTTTGTGTCATACAATTTTATTATGCAGCTTAAGTATGACAAACCATACTACATGACTGTTTTGAGACACAGTTGCCATGCACAAGAGTTGAACGGTTGCGATCAGATTGTTTCACATCTTACTTATCATTTAGGTATAAGCGATCGACAGCGTTCAGAGATATTTAAACTTAAGAGGGCGTGGTACATAATTCAACGCTAAAAGCACTAATATATAAATGTAGGTTTTTTGAAGCCAATTTTATGAAAATTAAACAAAAGCAATCCTAGACAATAGTTTTAGCCAACGTTTTAAACAAAATTGTTTCCAGTGTTACGAACTTCTGAGGCGCAATCTCTTACGCCGGAACCTCGTGTATTTAACTGCGACGCAAGAGATCACGCGTAACGAATGAGTAATTATGGATAAATATTTACTCATAAAGTTGTCAAATATCACTATCCAGGATTATCATTGAGTATTTCATCCACATTGGCGTCGAAAACAAGCGTAAAAATCAACTGATGTTTTCAGCGTTTATTTATCTACCACGCTCTCTTAAGCCCGATATCGCCTCGCATTTTGGAACACCTGGATTTGATTCCCAGTAGAGGCAGCCATATTTCGGATTACTTTTTTTTTCTGAGGCGAATATGGGGGCTATTCCTCGCAACAGACGTAGGCAGTGGCTTGTGGTGAACAGGGCTGCTGTTTGTTCAGTACTGTACAGTCTGAATCCACGCTGCAGCATACCAGTAAGTAAAGCGAGGACAAGCCAAACTGTACGTTATACGACCAATCAGGAGCTAGCTAAGAGGTTAACATATACACGTATTGTGACGTCCACTGCACAACTTTGTTTGACATTCTGGCGTTTTGACGAGGAGTAAACAGGTACAGTTGAGGACAAATACAGCTTACCTTGCAACACCATTACCACACGCCACTGGACCTAGGCCTGTTTCTTCCCCGTCTATAATTTTTTGAGCTGTTGATTCCTTCTCTAATGTCCTCGCTTCTCAACGATACGTTAGTGGCTCTGTCTTCCAAGCTTTTTGTTTCAATTTTAAAATACATTTATTTTTAAGGACTCAGTTTTAGTGACAAATCTATCAGACAAATATTCTACGTGTAATATATATATATATATATATATATATATATATATATATATATATATATATATATATGCTGCGAGGTGAGATACTTGACCAGTTCTTTGTGTAAATACTTGACATCTGAACTGTGTCCGGCCGCTGATGGCTTAGAGGTTAACGCTCCTGGCTGGGCTAAACTATTCTGGGTTCGAATCCCAACCGAGGAGAAAAATTTACAGTTACCTCTCCGGGTTTCGGACTGGGTGCTGTGTTGTCCCCTCATCATCATACTGCAGCAAATAATGGTGAACCACCACAGTATCAACACTGATATATTGAATTGTATCATCCTTGCCTAGTCGAGTCTTAGGGGTTCCCCTGAGGTCTACACAAATCTCCCGGCTCAAAACCCATCGTTATGTAAGTGAAAATTTGAAATACATATTTGAAATGTGATAATATTTTTTCTTTATTCTTTCAATTGCAACATTTCTTACGGAAGTTTTCATGAGACACTATTGTTTAAAAGAGTTACATTTAAAATTGGCATGATCATAGCTAATTTGTAAATATACTTCCTATTTAAATTATGCGGCTACAAACTTGGTAGACAGAGAGCCCTTAGACCATACTACCTGCTTCCATAGATCACCTAGAAACTGATTGTGATTTCGTCAGTTACCACTGCCACCAAACATTGGCACCGTGCTCTAAGCATTCGACGTCAGTAGTTTTATGTTTGACAGAGAGTAGAAAAGAGTAGTTTTGAAGTGTTTGTGTATCTTCCAGATAATATGCGCAGCTGTTTGTCGGCGAAGGATATTACAGTATTACTGTTGTTATGTATCAAGGGCTTGTTGTGTTAACTGTGCATCAGCGTAGCAGACGCCGCCGTAAGAATGACAATTTGCAAACTCCCACGATGAAGGAATCGCAAGAACAAATCAAGCCGCGAGGACAGATAAACATGCGACCACGACCATTAAACAAACCACAGCAGAAATGCCAAACTAAATTTTATAATCACGGTTATGATGTCAAACCATGTCGTGGATCGTAAACTGGGGCTTGTTTGCAGCCGAATGTCCCACAGTGAGACCAAGCCGTTCTGAGACACCATGCACGTACATCGATATCGCCACATCAGTGATAGCTCAGAGGAAGTAGTGTTGTAGAACCATATTTGCCAAACATTCGAACTAAAATCCTGGTTATGAACGAAGTGCTATCCTGTCCAGTACATGACACTGTTTCTCCTTTCATTGAGTCGACCAACACCGAGACAGTGTTTTCACTCAGTATCTTCCCTAGAACATGAAGCAACAAATCGCTGTCAATACGAGTCTAAATCTTATTTGGATAGGTCATCGGCTTTAACCAACAGTGGAGCCAAACTGACTGTTTTATGGCATTATTAGTTTTATTTCTCAGGAATGTCTAGTGGCATGGCCAACTGAGTTTCTCCTAATTGCAATTATGGTTTTAGATCTAACAACCTAAGTGCCGTCTATCGGTTCAGCCAGCCGAACGGATGCATCTTCCACTGAAATGGGGATAGAAGTGGAATGGTGAGTCCCCAGTGCAGCCCATCTCATACAACCGCACTTTATTAAATGAAAATATGCTATACGACACCTCATGAACTCTTAAATGGAAACCGTGAATATTTACAGTTTTCCAGTGATTTTCCACATATTAAAATTGTAGAAACGGACCCATCGGGAATTACCGAAAAACTGCAGATTGCATAAGCGAAATAAACTCACAGACTGAATAGGAGATTTCCAACTAATTGAAAAAGTGATAAAAAAATGTTACCGAGTTGTAAAAAAAGTGACATTTTACGTTACGAGAATTCAGGTTTTTTTAAATTATGTCATAAGCTCAATACAGCATGCGCGAATTTTGAAAACAAATTAAAGAAATATTCGAACCAAACACCTCTAATCACTCACCTAACGAGAACACTTGAATGCTAGCGTTGTCGTGAAAGTAATTTTGTGCATCGCTTCATTGATAATACACTTACTGTTTATGGAATAGTGTGAATCTGCAAAAGCAGCGTAACTTCATAGAGAGCAACAGGGCGAAACTGAACATTCCAAAATAATGTACCAACAGCAACCGAACAACATGACTATTTATTACTATTTAGGCCTACTGTGAATATTACTGTGCATATAAGTGTACCTAACTTAACAAAAACTTAATTGCAAGGTTGTTTTGGAAATTGTGTCATACTATTTATTACCATTTAGACTAAATTCATGTCTCGATGTTTTAAGCAGCAACGATCAACACCGTTACTATATATGCAAGTGTAAATGCATGAGAAATTTACTATGTCCGTCGTGACATTCCATAAAAGATTTTTTAGTTGTAAAAGCTTACTCTCAATTCTGTTAGTTTAGTTTCTCAAAATTGAAACAACCTCTTTTGTTTAGAATAAAATAATGTAATGAGCATACGCTACTCGTCATTTTAAGAACCATTCTTAGGAGACTTATTTTCGTGCTATACCACGCTTCTTCGTTAAGTTATTACAAAGTATAAATAAACTGCTTTGTGCGGTTATGAGTCGATCCGCGCACAAGTATTTGCGTCATCCTCAAGGCCAGTGCAATGATTATCTTTGTACCTCCGTACGAACAGTCAAGTACTGAGTGTACTTCAAGACTTGTCATTTATAAATGCGCATTTGTTTGTTATCTAATCGCAAGATATCAGTTGTTGTGATAGGCTGCTGTATGTAATGAGCTGTTTACACACCAATTTGGTGGACTCGAAAATGTTCCATTTTTTGCACAACTAGCTAGAACAATTAGGACAACATTTTACCCCGACAAAAATTGACATGCTTGAATGAATCGTTAAGATTGTTATGTTACGTGATAGAGATAAATTGATATTTATTACAAAGGATACTCGTGGAAATTATGTCTATGTATATTTGGGTGAAAACGTGATCAATTCAGAAAGTTATGACTTGTTAAATAATAATAAAACATGTAAACCAGTCTGTGGTAGTTCTTTTACTAGCAGATAACGAAACAAGTGAATTGAAGTTTATTTCCACTTAATACGCTTTTTATCAACAGAAGATGAAATATTTTACTGATTAAAATGCAACGGTAACAGGTTGTACACGCATTCTGGAGGATCCGGGTTCGATCCCCGGCTCCGGCCGCCCTGATTTCGGTTTAAAAGTTTTTCCGAAATCGCTACAGGCGAATTATGGGATGGTTCCTTAACGAAGGCCATGGCCGACTCCTCCCCCAGCCTCCTTCATAATGCCAAGCTGTTTCTCACCGTCTCTAATGACCTCGCTGCGCTGTCGACGAGAGGCAAAGTCCACTTATCATCATTATCAACTGATTAACATGTAGCCAGAACGGGGGAAAATCTACATTGTTAAGCAATGGAAAAAGGCCAACGTAGTAAGCCTAGAATACTAGACCGTATAAAGTGTGTTTAACATCTAGGGGCAGAACACAAAGTTACATTAGTCACTAGACAAAACAAAAACATTAGTGCAGTAAAAATTCGCAGAGACAGAAGTAAGTCTACAACGAGTGAGGTTATATTCGATTTTGCGTGATATCTGCTACTGTAGTAGTTTTGATGTAATCCTTTACAAGCATGGCCCTGAACTATGTGAACATCTGGACCTGCTGCTATGCAGATTGAAGTGGATATAATTATAACATACGTCAGTAACGCGAAGCATAATCAGAACGCACGAAACTGAACAGATGGTATAGTGAATATATAAACTCAGTCATTTTAACACATATTTTTTGATTGAAGAATAATTGGCCTATTTATAAATACAAATAAAAATTGTAACGACAGCATTGTCGGGTTAAATGTATTTCAACGACATAGAAGTACGTTACCGAAATGAAGTAGGCATACTGATCAGTTGCATTAATAGCTACGACGAAATCCCCGGCTAATGAAACTATGAAACAGAAACATATTAGTGTACAAGTCGAATAACCATGCCAAGTGAAAAATTATGTCGTGGCTACTATATACTAGGCATGAAAAAATTTTGTTCGACTTGTACGGAATACAGTTCTCTGTAAATTGTCGATTAAGGTCTGAGCTGAATTGAATAGAGAATTTTAACTTTGACAGTAAGAATCCTGTAGTTCGCATATGTGAGCAGAATGTAATGAAACTGGATGCAAATAGCCCGAGCATGGGTTCAAATGTTATTCAAACTATTGAGACTCAAGATGTATCTTGATACCGTGCAGTATATTGTGCCATATTACGCAAGACACCATTCGAAAGAATTATTCTAATGCGGTTTACGATAACTTGAGCATACATGAACTGCGCTCGCTGTATCATGTTTTAACTTCACTCTTAAACGAATATGTAACGTAAGGGATGATATCATCCGAGAGCCGGTCATCAAACCCTGAGGACGGACTTTTGACTGGGTACCTGTAGGTTTCTGCCGCGTCCTGAAAAAATACATTCACTGAAGCCTTACGATAGATTGAGTGAGTGAGAGATTTTTATCAGCCCTTAACATCGAGGTCTTCAGCGCTGGTGGGGGATGACACGAGGTGAGTAAGGAACAGTGCCGGAATGAAAGGGCGGGGGAAACGGGAGATCCCCGAGAAAACCCGCCGACCAACGGCAGCGTCCGCCAAGTTTCCCACCAGCGAAGAATCGGAGACGAACCCCGCCGGAAATCGAAACCGGCTCTAGCAACTGCGCACCCGCGGCCACTCAAAAATGAATTAATACATGCGAAATCTCTCAGAATGCGAGCTCGTAAGTCAGCTGAAACTATTTAAGATATTATTATTACTTTCTTTGGGACCTACTTTGTAGTATCTCTACTTACTGAAGGACAAATGTACGCTTTGATCTCTGTACAAACGTTTAATGCGTTTCAATGACCATACGAGCACTGTTGTTATCGATGATGAACGAGAAACAGTGGACAGTGTTCAGGGGCGGATCTAGGGGGGGGGAAGGGGGGGGGGCGCTGGTGGTGCCTAAAATTTTTACTTGGGAATTAAATGTAAATGAGTGTAAAAAAATATATACAATATCTACCAATATTTGAACTATTACCAGTTTTTTATTTTTGTATTTTTATTACCATTTGAACGCCATATGATGTTATAATTATAATATTTATAATTATAATACACACTTAAAACACTGCTAATGGTAGCTAGTAAGTACAGGTTTTATGTATTTCTACTAAAATGTTATACTGTTATTTACGCGAGCGCAAAACAACGTATGCAAGATACGTTTATTACTGTTGGGTTAATAAGACTGATGTGGAAAGGCGAAGGGAAGGAAGGGGGAGGGGCAAATCACAATTCTTGCCCCGGGTGAAGGAAAGCCTAAATCCGTCGTTGGCAGTGTTTCCACCAAACCGTGGATAAGCAATTATTGAATTACAGTTTATAATATTGAGTGTCAGGGTTGTGGGGAAGAAAAATAAAAATAAAATTGTCGTTGCTACGAGCCGAGACAACCAGCTGTCGTGGTATCGACCTAACACCGTTGTACGGATGGGCTTCATTGTAGCCATGTTTACTTTGGCGGTGATCATTTATTGATTACCCTACCTACGCAAGTGCTAGATAACGCTTATCGCTGCTCTGGCAGGGGACCGTTACTCACTGGGTAGTGAGCCAAAACTGAAGACATATTAAGGCGTCCGCCTGGTGGCCGTGTGTTTGTGTGAGTGAGGTACGGCGTCAAGGGCGATGTTGACTAGCTCCTATGGCGCGGTATCGCCTCTACTGCAAGACACTGAAACAGCATACAGTGGTATCGTAAAACACTCGCCTGACTGACATAGTGCGTAATTTCGTTGCCAACCATTCAAGCAGTAAGGGGACTATAGTTAATGTGAGAATTATATGTAGTAACGGCTAGTGATATTTTTCAAAGCTTACATTTTTTGTGCTCACTTTATCCCGAACGACCTATATCTGAGTTTCACATAGTGTTTTTTGAAGTACTACAGTCAGGAAAGGCCATTTTTAGCTATGTTGCATGACTTAGAAAACGGTGTTTCAAGAAGCTGGTGTCTTAACAATCTTAGGCATACCGTGACTAATTATTTGGGGGGGGGGGAGGGAAGTCGTATAACAAACTATTTTATTAGTGAAACTACAAATTAAATGTGTAAATTTACAAGAACTGCTACATTTATCTAAACTTTTTTTAAGGAAATTTAAATAAAAACTAGTAGGGTTACACAAATTGTTATACTACATAACACTGAGTACAATAGAATTTCCATAGAACATTTTTTACAGATTCCTTCATTTAATAATACATATAAATATGCCCAAAATTACTGATTCCAGCATTATTTAAAAATAGGCTTTATTTACAGGATAAAAATGAATTTAAGATATTTAAATATATTTTTATAAAAGGGTAAAATTTTATTAAATATAAATAAAACACATTAAATAGTTTTCGTTGTGAACAATAAATCTAATTTCATTGAAAAGTAATGCAGATAAGAGATGGCATAATTTCAGTACAGCATCATTCTCCTTCCAGCTGATGCCGAAAACTTTTGTCTGTCAAGTCCTTCAGTTTGCATTAATTATTATGAGCTTCTTGCTCGAGTGTCTACGATACAAGGACATCGTGTAGCAGACAGCGCTACCGCAAGATCCCACAATACCATATTGGTGTGTTCAGAAAGGAACAACTCGTGTGAGGTCGTAAGTGTCGTAAGCGAGCCAGTTTCCACCGAATACTTAATAACGATAGTATTGTTGCACGGGAACGACACTTTGTCGTCACTGATATGGACACTACACGTAACCCGTCACGAACATTACACTGCACGCCAGCTTAGAAGACGAGTGGCAGCTACTGAGTGAAGGGCACATTCAAGGAATTCTAGCAGCAGGCCGCTGCAGAATCACCTAGTAGCCTATAAATACCGGAATGAAATCGACCTATTTATATTAACCGTTTGAATATAAAACGGTAGTAATATTATATGCAGCACATTCCAGTCCGTTACCCGTCAACTTACATGGCGCGTGCTGGTAACAACTGTGTGCTAAGTCCAACATGTTTCCAGAAGTTATGAGCTCACAGTACTTGCCGCACATGGAAAGTGGGCCACATGTAACGCTCTATCAAGCGGAAAACATATACGTTGCTGTTATCCGCGACCATATTATTACCTACACTGTAAACATTGTGTAATTTTACACAAATGTTGGTGGCAGCACGAATCTCCTCGAAAGTTGGTGTTTTTTTATACCAGCATATGTATTACATGTACTCCTAATGACGTGACATGTTTACAAACCGCACTGACTTTTTTGTATTTAAAAAAAATATGATATTTTGAAATAAAGAAATGCTAATTGTATAGAAATATTTACAAAATACAAAAATCTAAGAAATACTGTTTTTATACATGTCATAATACATGGCATTGTTCTTCAGAGTGAATTTTTTTTTCATTTCGGTAAGTATGTCGGTTTTCCTTTACGGCATAAAACAGTTTATGCAAATTTTTACTTTAAAATGCTATAATACAAAAATTATGAACGCTGAAAATTTTCCATCACCGTGACAAATAGTCAAGACACATATTTTGCATAAATTGAAATACTGCATATCTTCTTATTCGGATAGAAAAATTTCTTTAGATTTTCGATCACTTTTATGCTCATCTCTCACATTCAGGGATAAATGTTTATGCTATTAATTTTTACACACATGCATGAATATTTTTTGTAGTATACTTAAAACGTATTATACTCAACAAAAGTATACGACGTTTAGCATTCACGATTCTCCAATGTTTGTAATTATAACGTGACGATCGTTGTTACAAAAAGGTACGGCCAAACGTTCAGGAAATATTCCACACAAACAAAGAAAGAAAATATGTGATATGGACATAGTCCGGAAACGCTTAGTTACCATGGTAGAGCTCAATTCCTTACATCTCGTTAAATGTCATTGTAAATAACACTTCGTACAGAAAATGTCCCAAATACCCAATGGATTGGTTCTTTACAATGTACTTTACTTCCTAGGTTCACCGCCAGGTGGACCACTTGAAGGAAGGTAACCTAGACTGTGAGCTGAAGAGACGCAACGCAGTCACGATTACCTTCCGTCACGTGGCCCACCTGGCGGTGATCCTAGGAAGTAACGTACATTCTAACGAAACATTACATTGTGTAATTGGAACAGTGTCTGTACGAAATGTTTTTTTTTTACGACGACATGTAACGAGAGGTAATGGAAGTGGCTCTAGCATGGACATTACGCGTTTTCGGACATATGTCCATATCACATATTTTCTTTCATTGTGTGCTGTGTGGAATGTTTCCTGAAAGTTTGGCCGTACCTTTTTGCCACACCCTGTATTTTGTCTTGATCGTTCTGCTTCTTCTGTTGTTCTTCAGCGAGCGCAAAAATAGCTGCTTTTATAGCACAAATATAGTATAAACAGTATAGGTTTTTCTCTTCTGAGAACGATGCCAATCAGCTTCACCAGTTCACCATGTGGACCTTTAAATCATCCTGACTTATTGAAAATCAGGGTCTCTGCAATAGTGTTTACAGAATCTTTTCTCAGAAGAGAAACACCCACAAACATAAAGACACTCTTCTCAGAAGAAAATGTCATCAGCACGCAAACGTATACTGTATAGACTATAGCCAGTCCTGCTACCAACCGAACAGCATACAAAAATTGCTTCCGGCAACACGAACGCGAAATAGCACTAAACTAGTAAATTAGCAGAACACGTGAACACACCCATAAAAAGACTGTTCGGGATAAAGTGAGCACTCAAAATAGCCCTGCTAAAGTTCTATTTTCAGCCAATTCGTATCTTTCCGCGCGTAACGGCTAACGGCGGGAAATGTCTAACCTCTCCGGACACGTCACTTGATGTTTGCGTGTGTAAGATAAATTGTGCAGTCAGTATGAATAGATACAGTTTATTTAAAAAATAGTTAATTAATTATTTTTATATAATTATGTCGAGTTCGGTTGATATTGTTTCTGTATTGTCGTATGTAAATAGAAAAACACACGTAACTATAGTTATCTAACAATCGCCTATCTAACAATGTATTTTGCTTGACCCTCTTGTTGTTTGGCTGTAGTTCGTCAAGTTACCGAGAATGTCGTACTTTTTGGCGCTGTTTTCCGGGCGGTCGGACTCAAACTCCGTACACTTTTTTTCATTGTTAAATTTATAAAGTAAATAAGGATTGCTGGAGCCTTTTCTTATATTTGTGAGCGAAGAAAGTATTTCATAAATTGATAAAAAATACGTTTTAATAAATTGTTTATCTTAACGGAAAGGAAGTGGGCGGAGTTTAGTCCAACCGCCGTAACATCAGTGCCAATAAAACACGATATTCTCGGTAACTTGGTGAACTACAGCCAAACAATACGGGGGTCAAATATCCAGGCGAGTGTCCAGACCTGTTCTTCTACGATCGTGGTACCAACCATAGCCGTCTTTAGCAGAAGGCAGCGACCTTAGATCTGGCAACCCTGCACACAAGGGTCATTTTAACACTTCTGTTAGCTCTCCAAAGGCAATGGCTTGGTCTGATTCGTTATTGTGCCCTACATATAGGCGAATCAGGGGAAGCCACAGCCGTCGGTGTGACAAAATAAGTGTTAAAATGACCCTTCTGTGCAGGGTTGTCAGATCTAAGGCCGCGGCCTTCTACTAAAGACGGCTGTGATAGTACACAACCGTGTACAGTCTTCGTCAACAGCACAAAGCCAGGTCACCACTGTACACCAATACAGACGAATATGTAGAAAATGGGGTGACATGTTATACACTACTAGCGTCTCTAAAAGGTTTGGGAACATGTCTAGCAGTACCAATTATTTATTTCCTCGCCATTAGTAAATATAAGGTTAATTCTACTACAGGTTGAAAAAAAATGTTTTTATTTTGGGAGAGTTTGGTACAGGGAAAAATTCTACCGCTAGTTTCGCTTCAGTTGCTAACGTACCTAATAAACTACGAAACCATAGTAGAATTAATTTTAACTAGGCGTGGTAAAGAGAGAAGTAATTAAATTAAATTTTAAAGTGAGGAAAAAATCAGCTATGGTTTTAAATTATCAACTTAATTTAACTTAAATTTCATGAAAGCTCGGTGATTGGTCAGTTTACAACTCTTAAGCCCCTGCCACAATGAACTTTTAACTGCCGTGCAGTGCAGTGCCGTGCCGTGCTGGTGTGATTCTGGCTATCTGATTGGCCCACGTGATCATGACGTCACTGCTGTTCTGCTTGCCGGGCAGTGCTGTGCTGTGCCGTGCTCATGCCGTGCTGTGCCGCCAATTCCAGACAAACTTTTAACTTTTTTGGCAACGGCAGGGGCGGCACTCACCGGCCAACACTGGCAGGGAGTGGCAAGGTGATTGCTATTGGTTGACTGATGTACGTCACAAAACGAGAGCCAATACCGTGACAGAGCTAGGAGAAAAAAATGTAAACAAACAAAAATAAGCGACTGCTCTGCCACCTATTGTGCGCAGAATGAACTGTACCCCAGCGACAGGCACCGGCATTCATTGTGGCATACAAAGAGGAGAAAACAGGCCGGTCATCGTAGCGGCAGCGCGAGCGGCAAGTCACCAGCAAATGGAACTTTTCATTGTGGCAGGGCCTTTACAGATACCTGCTCTCAAGCGGCAGAAAATTTCCCTGTGACAAACTTTAAACATTGATCTTTCCAACCTGTCGTAGAATTAACCATAGTAAATAGGGTGAATCAGACAAATGAAATTCGAAAATTTGTTTTCAAATTTTTCCGTAAATCGATTTAGTGGGATTAACACTAGTAAGGTTAATTCTACTACAGGTTAGAAAGATCAATGTTAAAAGTTTGGCACAGGGAAAATCTGTCGCTTAAGCGCTGTTATCGGTAATGGCTGCAAACTGACCAATCACTGTGCTTTCCTGTATTTTAAGCTACGTACAGTAGATAATTTAAAACTAGAAATTGATTTATTTTCACTTTAAGTTAAGTTAAATGACTTGTGTCATTTCCATCTCTGTTAATACTTAATTTTACTACAGTTTCGTATTTTTCTGGTCCCTTTGCGATAGCAGTAAAACTAGCGGCAGAAAATTTCCCTGTGCCAAACTTTCCCATAAGAAAACACATTTCCTTTCTAACCCGTAGTAGAATTAACCTTAACGCAACATTGAAAATCGAATCCCTAAAGAAAAATCGTAAAACTAATTTCTATTATGTAACGAAAATCTGAAAATTATACAAACAATGCAATAATAAATGTGATTTTAAAGTTGCTTTTCAGGGTAGCATTACGCCCAGTTTAGGGATAAATAACTAAAAATATTTGCGACATGAATTTCATTAACTGTCGTCAAACAAAATTAACATACTTCGTCCTAGCTCCCTTTGTATATTTACTGTTTTACGTAATTGAAGTTTCTGGTTTGCAGGAATTTTGTAGTCGATATTGGAATAGCTAGTATTTGCTAACAGTAGCGCCAGTAGCTGCGAGAGCAAAGCCTAGTAGAGGAGCTAATACCACGCCAAACCACAGACGTCGAAATGGGAAGAATAAATAGCATATGTCCACGACTTCTATGTCTATATGTCTTATTCTTGAAGTAATTCTCCTTCAGCTCGTTTACCTACCCCCGCGTACAAGCAAAGTCGATTACGTCCGTTCCAAGAATACTTGACGCATGTGGACTTTCCACACTTGGGAAATATTCTTGAGTTTGTTGAACGGCGTGTTGGAGGGTGTGTTTGAAGAAATCATTTGAAGACGTACAAGCTACGACTGTTCTGACTACATCAAAACGTCGGCGCTTACTTTCTGATGTGATGCGACGTATCACAGGCGTGAACGATGGGTAGAGACACTGGAAAATCGCGGGAATAGCTGACTGTTTGCTAGGCTCCAACGTGATGTGTATAACACTGAACATTTTGTATCAACATTGGTTACCGTTTATTTGTATTATTTTTTCTCTCTACAACAGGCCCAGTTAGAACTGCACAGCTTGGACACACAGCGTGTGTGATTTGTCCCAGAACTGTTCACACGTGTCACGGTTTATATAATACCGTTTATTGGAGACTATTTTTAACATTTTCGCGATTTTCCAGTGTCTCTAATCATAGGCATCAACGTGCGCTCCTGCAGTTACGTGCTATACGTCACACCTGTTTATGTTAGATGGCGTAGAGACATGCAAAATTCGCGTTATCATTAGGTAGCAGATTAAACTTCACTTTCTTATACATAAGAGAGCATAATCTGCCCAATCAATTGGCCACGAACCTGCATGTTTTGTCGTTTACGTGTGTTATGTCTTTACAGAGATTGGCCTCTCTACCGTGTATTCTTCGCGGCAAGTCACGACAATATCGGCCAGCGGGAGACGTCGAACGAGCCTATAGTCACTTGGAGTCTAGTCAGCTGTCAGAAAATAACGCGGATTTCGCATGTCTCTAGATCTTCGAACGGGTAGTGCAACATGTGAAGAAACATTGCTTTGCTCTGAAAAATAAATACAGCTGAAGACTGATATGTCAACCACAGTAATGTTAAAACAGGGACAACAATCATATCTCGTTACCATTACCGCAGTAAGATTTATTCCGACAGCACAGTACTTCGTTCCATCTACACAACATTTTTTTTTATTTTACAGACCATATTATTACCTCAATAAGGTAACTCTTGTTAATGCTGACATATGCAGTACCAGCTAGTTATTTTTTTTTTTACAGGTTTAATCTTTAATGCCCACCTTATCTCGAAATACCTATGCTGGAGCAGCAGCAGAATGTGCGGGGTAAGTGGAGCAGGATAACTCCGAGAAGACCCGTCGGCCAACGGCAGCATCTGCCACGTTTCCCGCTTGCCAAAGTATTCGAATACCGACGGGATTCGAACCAGCATCGCCTTGGTTACTGCGCCAACAACAGCCCCGAACCAAATCCACTAGAGGGCGTATCCGCGGACTGACAACTAGACTATAATATTAGAATTACCACACAGATGGCTTAGCGGAAAGTAGGCAGTGATATTATCTTAGAATGTAAGCACGGGTAATAATGATTTCTTCGGGATTTAATTTCAAAACTTCAATCGCAAAAGTGCGTCTCCTATAACCTGTATTGAAGCAAACATTGTTGTTAGCCTGCTTAGTGATCATTATATTCTCTGACGCATCAATAAAACTTTAAATATACGTAATCTTTGGTTGTTGTGCATATTAGTTAGCTACGGAAATTCCAGATCAGGCATATTATTATATTTTCATTTGTTATCACTATGTAACTGTGCGTAAAGTGCGTAAAAGCAATAACGGAATAGTTTCAAGTGTTGCAATGGATAATCTGTAAACACTGATTTTTACAGGAATTCGGTGGTTCAAAAACTACTTTTTGAGCAACGAGTTATAAATGAATTTTAAAATTATTAGTATTCAGATTAATTTATATGATTTTATTATTTAAATCTTTTGAAAATGAAACTGCTTTCGTTTATTTAATTTTATAGTTATTAGCATATCCATACATGGATTAGCTCGTCTTTACGAAAATAATAATTAAATAACAGTTTTGTTCTTAAAAAGTGGAAATTTTTATCTCGAATTTGTTATGATAAACAAAATACTTCAGAAGGGTTCAAAGTTTCGCAATTCAGTATTGCCTGAGCAAATACCGTAAATTTTATTATATGTACTTAGAAAAGTCCGACAGGCTAACTATTTCAAATCGTTATCAAGATATAACAGGGTGTTTCAAGTTCACAAGATACGACAACATAAAAAGTTACTTTTGTCCTGCATTATTCGATAAATCCACATTATGTCCCTGCCTTAACATGAAATAAGCGTATCGTGTAATTTTTTACTATTCTCTTTCATTATGAGTGAATTTAATCCTCTACTTACAATATTATGTCATAATCTAAACACATAAACTCTTTAGTAACTCTTAGAAACTAATTTTAATGAAAATTTTAAACAAGGCAATATAATAGGTCAAGGATTTAACTCAGACGAATGAAAAAAAGAAATCGTTTTGTTTGTACACATGCTTGCGAAACAACGTTATCAACGTCATCTATCTGTAGAAAACAGATTTTTCATCCTAACCACAACGTCACGTGTTTATCGAAATGCGTAAGTGTTTTCCATTTCAAGTTTTTTTTAAAGTGGTTTAAAAGGAATTATTAAAACATGAACTAGAAATAAGGTTAAAGCCATTTGCTTAGTAATTTTGAAAAGCATTGCACGATTGGGAGAGCCAAACATCATGCATTTTTCGTTCCGTAGTTCATAACAGGATACAAGTTAATTATCCTCGCTTTGTCTGTCCATCACTCTTGAAAGTCTTTCTTCAGTTCTTCTACTAGTCGAATGTGTAATCTTACGAAACATGTATAGTCTGTTCACGACAAAAGACCAGTACATTTGAGTTCTTTCAACAAGTATAGTAATTAGTGAATATGTTTTGTTGTGGACTCTATTGTTGCGTGACTGCATATATCGTGCTCATTTGTCTTACAACAATAGTAACACTAACTAGAGGGGGATTAATATAAATAGATTGAGAATGCAAACCGAGCTGGACCTTAAAATGTGTCACTATATCCTGCATGGCTTATAAAAACTTAGGTTGTCGTGAACATCTTGACAACTAGTCCGTCAATCACGTGGTATTTTTTAAATTTCATAAATAAAAATTTCTCGTACGTTAGTAATGTAAAACGAATTTTGAGTGAAAATCTGTCACCATTTTAAATTAAATTAACATTACTTAATCTTTTACTTTGTATATGTGTTTGTGTATGTATAAACACACACACATTGCATTAGGTTAAATTGTATTATATTGAATTAGGTTTCCTGGGGCAAAGAATACGACTGTTGACAAATTACGTTTGACATCAGTCAAGTTCTTTTATTAATTTAGTTTGCAAAATTGATGGCAATGAATTTTTTTTAATTGTCTGTTCTTCAACTACTCTATCTAAAATTATCAAACGATTTTAACGATATTAACATAAACACAACAAAATCGTATTCTACGCCCCACCATTACATAATTCTTAAAATTTATATTAGTTAAAAGTTGCATAACATTTTTAATTCATCCGAAATTGATTAAATGTGTTTTATTCTTAAAACCATATTAAGTTGCATATTAATTTCAACTTGTAAATTTTATAATGCTTAAACTACAGTAACAAATTTTCTTAACTCCGTGGTAACTTCACAAAGGCGCAACACGAAAATGGTTAGAAGCATTAATATCGTAATATATAGCGAGTATAATGCTTATTTATCAGAGTTACTCCAACTTATTTCATTAACCAGAAACAAAAAAAAACTTTTGAAATTACATTAATGTAAACAATTACGTGTTTCCCGATTTCGTTTCAAAATGTTTGTGTAAATAGTCTTTGTTTTCGCAACAATTTGAGTGACCATACTCATAGATCATTTCCAAAGAAATTCAAGTTTCCACCTGATTTTCCCACAAAGACAATTACAAATGTTTTGTAAAATAAAGTATCATTAAAAGAGCAATCATATATTCTACAATACAGTCCAATGGCGGAAATAATTTAAGAAAAGTGTTGTGTTGCAAGGCAAGATTCAATTTCTCACTTCAACTGCGCTATTATTTCAAACATTATTATTAACACTACATATTTCGTACACAAAGTAGGCATTTTAGAAGGAGTTCGAACTTATAAATTTTCTAAACATAAGAAAAAGAAATATTTTTATAATGCTAATTAAAATTGTGTTAAATAAAACGTCCCGTATAACACAGTACCAGTTGCTAAAAAGACACGTTCGTGAACTTGCAGAAAGAAAGAATTCGCACTAATTGAGTGCTTCTTGTTATTAGAGGCTATAAAGCAAGTGCCGAAAGGGCAAAAATAGCCTTAGAGCTGTCTGGTGTGACCTTGGAAGCGCAAAATAGCCGCAAACAAGTGGAACCCTTAACCTTGAGTCTTTTAGAAGAGTAGTAAAGTTTAGGCCATGTACCATCATTTCTACTGCTTTGCGATAATCATTATTTTACTCCTAAACGAGAGCAGATATCAAAAAATGTTACACAGTTTTGTTAAAAACAGAGTCTATACTATGTTAAATATTTTTCAAGATAAAATAACACAGTGGTTTCAAATAATTCTGCAAACAAGGATATTCCTATTGATAAACTATGTAGATAAATCTATATAATTTTTTCTCTAGAAAAATTAGACTACGTAGAAAAAAAGTTTTTAACAAAACTTTGGAACAGATTTTCGATATATTCTCTCGTTTAGGAATAAAAAAAATATCATGAAAGCTCTAGAAATAATGGATCATGTCATAATCATTGCGAACGAATATTGCAGCGTCGCACAACCCCCCCCCCTTTTTTTTTATAAGACAAAAATGTAACACAAACCAGAAAGCCAGGATTAGATGTTTATACTATACATACGGAAAGGACAATGGCGTACCCAGGGGGTGGTTTTGGGGGTTCAAACCCCCTCCGAAATGTCAGTTTCATTATCTAGGTATTATATTTTACATTACAAAAGGTAAAATATACTGCAAAAACAACCAAAATGTTAATAAAATATGTTAATATTACATTCAGAGATGTCAAACACAGATTATATTGAAACATTTATGCAAGACGAAAATTCAAAACCCCCTCCGAAAACTATTCCTAGGTACGCCCATGGGGAAGGAATAGTCATATCCAGACGAAAAAAAAAAAAAAAAAAAAAAAAAAAAAAAAAAAAAAAAAAAAAAAAAAAAAAAAAAAAAAAAAAAAAAAAAAAAAAAAAAAAAAAAAAAAAAAAAA
>PNEQ01124146.1:0-28006 GCA_003012365.1 Medauroidea extradentata | reverse complement strand
CAGATTAATACTTTTACTGTTAATGTTGTAACTAACATAAATACAAACTCAATCATAACATTCGTAACCTAGAACGACATAATTCTGTGGTAATGGAGTAGTGTAAGTGAGAAGTGACATGTGTTTTTACCTGCTTCATTTAAATTTATACTTGCGTGTTTCATCAAATAAACGTGATAGAGACGGCAATCAAAATTATTGATAAATTTCTTTGTGTTTAAAAGCAAATATCTTTTGAAAAGAAGACACTGAAAGCAAAATTTCCAGTGTGCCGGCAAATTGAAGAAGCCTACTTACGAAAGTTTGCACCAGCAGTTTTATATAAGGTAAGTCATGTACTTTTTTTCTTTTAGTTAGGTATTTGACTTCAGCGAAGGGAAATATCAAGAGTAGCTACTCTTCGTGTACCGGCCAAACTATTGATGAAAAATGTTTCTAGTGAGTTCTAAGTTGTCCTACGTAAAAAAAATTAGGTTAGTTTACATACAGTTTGAGTAACTTTAGGTTAAAGTTAGATTAGGTTAAGTTAGGTAACCTAACCTTACATTGGTTAGGTAAAGTTAGGTTACCTAACATAATCTAACTTAAACTAAGCTAACAAAAAATGTTTTGATGTAGGTGTACTTAGAATTTCACTAGAAACATTTTTTATCAGTAAACTATATGTCTAAAATCAGTAGTTTGGCTGGTACTTGATGAGTAGCTAAACTTGATATTTACCCTAGTGTAGTGCAAGTCGAAACATAAAAGTTAAAAAAAAAAACAACAATTTTCGGTTGGTGGTTAGGTTTGAATGAAAACTTTTGGAAAGTTAATTTATCCTCTTATTGATTATTTGAAAGTAAAATACAAGCTGAAACTTTCATAAATTAAAATAAAGCAAATTCCATATCCTTGAGTAGCATAACCCATTGTACATTCAATAGCATAACAATTTTAAGAAATTAAGTTCCCCATATTTTATAAATTTTTTGTAGTTAGAGAAATTCAAGAAAGTACGATAGGTACATTCATGTCGCTTGTATTTTTATCTCTTTTGGTTATTCGTATCGTTCTTTCAGATGCCTACACGACAAGTTGACATATTTTACAAAATATACAATATAGTACAAGTATTCAAGAGTGCGTAAAACTTTTTGTTCACTTTTAGGTGTTCACCTTCTTGTAACAGCCATTTCAAACAATCCAGCAATTGAAGATGCACGGACAGGTTGTTTCATTTGTGTGCATAGGAATACATCAAAATTTTACTACGCTGTAGCTGCACAGCACCGCACAAACCTGCGATGCACTACACTACACAAAATTGCACAAACAATAGGTAAAAGAAATAAAACCTGTAAAGTGTTGGAGAATAGGAAATAATAGCGAAAATGTTCACAGCAGAACAGATCGGGTAGGCAGTCTATGCTTAGGTTGGTGAGAGAGTTGAATTTGCTTTAGGAGGAGCAAGTGAGGGTGGTTAGAAGGTCAAGGAGGGGATTGTTAGGTGGTTTGATATGTTCTCAACCTTTGTCAGCTGAAAAAATCTTATTTTTGTAACGTGTTCTAAACAATATTGTGTATTGTTTTACTAAGATAATTTTTAACTGTTTCAGGAAAACCACTGTTAGTATTTCCTATATCCTTATGGCGTACCATTTGGTTTACAAGACTACAACAAGTATCATTATAATACATGTCAGTATAGGCTAATTTTACTGTAAGTGTAAAGGTAAATATATGGTTTAAAGAAGAGAAAGGGAAAGGAAAAAATGTTATTGTAAATATTTATGCTTATATGTATGTGTATTTTAATGAAACATGTCTTTGTATGTGTATATAGAGCTTTTATTCCAGTACATATATATGTAAACAATTTGTAAATATTACAAGCCTTTGTGAAGTTATGTAAATCACACTTTTTCTGTCTTTCTTACACTAGTATTACTAGTGATATTGTTTTCTTGATCTCTATATTTATATTGTGTTTATTTTGTATTTTTTTGTTCCTGACGATTTCTATAGCAATGTATTGTTGCTCGACAGAAAGATAAATAAATAAATAAATAATCTCATCATAGAAGTATAAGAGGATGGTAACCAGAGACTCATCAGTTGTGCTACTGCTGTCAACAGCTAGTTCTGAACTGCAGCTCCCTGAAGATGGCGTGTCACCAGTTGTCGTGGAATTGTGAGAGTATGTGGTGAGCAAGGTTGTGTGCAAAGTGCTCAGACTGATTCTGTGAAGTTGTACAATATTAGTTGAGTGAGTGGAATATTGTGAAGATGGCTGTGTTTGTACCACTGCATTATAAGTTATCATCGAAGTGCAGTACCAGTACATGAGTAGGCCTCAGTACTTAGTTTAGCTAACTTTATGCTCCAACGTATTTTTTAATTTGCATCAATATACAAGTCAAGTTTTGTGTTAATTGAATGAGTCTTCATTTGGAAGGGTGGATTTTCCCAACTTGTTACAGGAATACAAAACTCATGAGTGACTTATTGGAAAAAATATATAAGTTAACTTACTTGATTTTAACTTCATTACCTAGGCTAGTAGTAGTTTTTACTGAATAAATAAATTTGTCATATATAAAAGTATATTATGTTGCTGGTTTTCTAGCTGTATTTGAACATAAGCCACCGTGTTGTAAAATAAACATAAAATATTAAGAACTGCTTATTCACTTTGTCACAAATATTTTCAGCAAGTTTATTTACATTCTGATACGGGCGACTGATTTTAATATGTATGCCTGAACTATACTTTTACAATTGTTTTTTAATTAATGCTTTCATATTTATCGCTCTCAAATGTGAAATTAATGTGTTATTTTTTAAGACAAAAAACAATAGTAAAAAAATTGGGTTTGAGAAAAGTTTCTAATGTGATCGTTAGGCTACTGATAGCTGCCTCATCACAGGTATGATATGTGCATAGTCAAGAATGCAATACCGTAACAATTTTATTTCACATTTGTGTGTCTGACATTGAGGTGCTTACTGTATCCTTAGAAAATGTGCAACTGGCACACACTTTGTATAGGTGCGCAAAAGTAAATAATTGCAGTATTCCAATAAAAGTAATAATATCAAAAATCATCATTGCCAAGTGTGTAGTGCAACAGTCAACTGTCAGACCAAGATTTATGAGGTAAGTGGTGCACATTTGATTCTTGTGCTACTATGTGAAATAGGTTCTGTTATCCTTCAGTTTGAATTACAATGTAAACCGTTTATGGGTCATACGCACATGTTAATTAAAATAAATGTAACTCATTTTCAAACCTTTCAGTTCAATAATCCTAACATGTAAGTTACTGCCTAAAAACTGTTGAAATCTTTAATTTAATTTATTCATTCAATGATCCATGTTGACGCTCACTGGAACACAAGTATCTAGTTTTACTGTTCACACCTTGTGAGTACAGCTGTCTATGTGGTGAGTGTAGGTATGGTAATTTTTTTCTTTTTGTGACAGTAACATAATAACAGGTAAGTGCAATACTGCTGTAAGGGTAAAATTGGAAACTTGAGGTCAATGTTTGGCTAGTTTTTTTATTGACCTACAATTTGTTGTAGATTTCAGAGTTTCATTTTTGTACGTTCCATACACTTAGTTGAAAAGTTACACAAGAACTTATGTTTTTGCAGCTTTGTAGAGAATTATAGTATGCGGAGTAAAACTGAGTAGGGTAAAGAGTCTATTCGTTGGAAGTAGTTGAAGTATTGGATCTGATGGGTTGAGTTAGTAACAGTGAACACACACGAGTGTATGTAGCTACTGTTGTGATGCAAAGTAGGCGCTGAACTGTGAGGTAAAGAAAATATTGTGCTGTAAAAAGGGTGAATAGAAACAACTTCAGAGCAATATGTTAGGTATTAACTGTGTTTTATAAATTAATTTTTTTTAGATAGGCAAATTAAAACCATTCATGAAGAGAACTTAAATTGTAGCAAATTTTATTCGAGAAAAAAGTGTTAGCTAGGAACTTGTTTTTAATGTTGTTCCTATTCACCCAGTTTTAAGGTACTGCATGTTGGTACAGCCAATGCTGGAACATGTGGCAGCAGAGTGTGATCTGTACGTGGAAGTGAAGGTGCAAAGAAGCTCAGCAAAATGTTGAATGGTATGTGGTAGAGTACACAGGGGCAGGGTAGAGAGGAATAAGGTAACTATACACTATCTGTAATGATGAAGGAACTGGAATGGAGCGCATTAACGGACAGTACTAAGAATTAAAAAACAGTTGAGGATATAAACAGTTGGCAGGTTTGTTAGAGGATCTGGTTCAGGCAGTTGATGAGGAGAAGCAGGTGTATGCCTGTTTAATAGACTTCGAGAAGGCCTTTGACAAAGTTCCTCATAGAATCTTATTATTGCTGGATGACAAGCGTTTGGTTAACTGGCTTAAGGACTTTCTCAGGGGACTCTCTGCCGTCTACCAGGATTGTAGGTAAAATAAGACTGTTTACAGAGGTGGACAGTGGAAACAACTTGCAAGAGGATATTAATAGGTTGTGGTCTTCGAGGAGAACAGAATGAAGGTTAATGTGTGTAAAACCAAATTGGTGAGGTTTACTAGGAAGAGAGTGGTGAGTAGAGAGGTGTACAGATGGGATGGGTAGAGGTAGCCACAGAAGTTGTGGTACAGGCTGATCTAAGGTGGACAGAGTGGTTAAGAAGGGCTTTAGGGCTGCTTGGGAGGGTGTTAAGTGGAGATAGTAATGAGGTGATAGGAAAGACATATTGCAAAATGGTTTATCCAGTATTGGAATATGTTGCCACGGAGTGGGATCTGTATGGGTAAGTTACAGGAGCTAGAGAAGGGCAGTGAGGTGGGTGATGAGTAAATGAAAGAGGCAGGGTCAGCCTTGTGAGGAGGAAAGGAACTTTCAGGCCTAGGGTGATGAACGGGGAGGGCGGATGGGGCAGTTTGTCCTGCAAACTAAGGGAACTTTTAAGAGAGAAGGTAGCAAAAGTATACAATTCAGAGGGTGTGAAGAAGAACGGAAAGGGGCAGACAGTCAATGCTGGTGAGGATGGCGAGGGAGTGGAATGCACTGCAGGAGGAGTTGGTGACTGTGAAGGGGGTTGGAAGGTTTAGGAGGGGACTGGAGGTTTGGAGCTGTGGGGGTGGGTGAAGAGAGTGCTCGCCACCGGGCATCAGCCTGATTGAGAGTGTAAAATTTATTATTATTATGAATGGAGAGGGATAGATAGGGTTAATTGTTAGCTAATGGGAGAAGGGAAGCAACAGTGATAAGATTAAAAGGGTGCAAAGGAGAACATAGAGTAGGTTTATAGAGTACATTATATGGTAGTTAATTACATCCATCAGTTCTTTTTTGTGTACATTTTTGTATGAAGATAATATTATTATTTGGGGGGGGGGGGGAGTGGAAGGTTTTGTATTGTGAATTGATGACTAAAAGGGGCTGGAAAGTTTAGAAATAGTGTTTTTGAAGGGCAGGCAGGCGTGATCTCACCACAGCTCCTTTGCATTTATTTATTTGACAGAAATTTAAGGACCTGGGAAGTGACAGGGGCAGATAAACTTGCCACCAGGTAGTCACCAAATTGTAATTGATATTAGATATCTTGTCCAATTTCTCTTCCCCATTCCATATGTGGCTAAATTATGCATGTATGTTATTGCTTTATGCTGTCACCTGTACTTATGCATTGAGTTGGCAGTAACATTTTAATTTTAGGTATACAAAAAGACGACCTGTGATATTAGGATTATTTTTTCACAGGAAAAGTAGGTTAACGATTAGGCAGAATTGTACAACATTAAAAACAGACCGATCCACTAAATTATAGACCTTGCAAACCTCCGACACCATCAAAATATGCAGCAAATTATTTTTTCACAGGAAAAGTAGGTTAACAATTAGGCAGAATTGTACAACATTAAAAACAGACCGATCCACAACACTATAGGCCTTGCAAACCTCTGACACCATCAAAATATGCAGCAAACGATTAAGGAGATAATATGAAATCATATACAATGCTCACGAACATCACCTACATGAATGAACTGATTAACATTTCGAAAGCGTGTTTACAAATTAAAACTACCATTAGGCGTATTTTAGCGGTTGAATTGGTAGCGGTACCTGTAAACAGAGCATTTTAGCGCTCCTGTTTACAAGGGTGTTTGCAAACATGCTGCAACCAGGCTGAGTGTGTTTGCACGTTTCTGGCAACCGAGGCAGGAGGACGGTTACAGGATTTGTTCACAGGATGTTTACCTTTACTTTTATTTCCTTTTTTGTTTCGAACACGGTCTATGAAGGTAGAGGTCTTGACACTGAGGAATAAAATGTGACTCCTTCTTGTCGCCGAGCGCTAGTAGTAATTTAGTAGAAGATTTGTCTTGTTTTTGTATTTGGTTTAGCTTAAAATGTGAAGTTGTTACCGGAATTGCGAGTATTATATAGAAGATAAAGATGGGAATGTAATTTTTTTATTGGAACACATTTTTTATAACATTAAAATTTAATTTTTCAATATTTTACATGTAGATGCACTATGCAACGTTTCTCAAATTTTGTAGGTCACAAAATATAGTTTTTGTTCGAATGTGTTCACTAAAACAATAATACACAATATATTCCTTCAGATTACTTTTATAAACAGTTCCACACATGCCAATGCATTTATGGACATGGAACATGTATATACTATATCAGCTTACCTTATTAACATTATTTTATGTAAATAATTGCAAAAATGTTAAAATGCGAGATGTAAACAAGACAAATCTTCCACCAAATTACTACTAGAGCTCGGCGACATGAAGGGGCCACTTTCTCTTGCTGGAGAGCACAGGCATTGTCAAGACCTCTACCTCTTAGACCGTGGTTTCGAACAAATCTGAAACCAAAACAAACGGCATTTATGTGAAATATGGACGAAACTTAAGTTATTTTAAAATAAAATGATGCAATATTAATTTTTCATCATATACTGGTGCACAATTAAATTTATTTCTATAGTTTATTATGTTGTACATGTAAAAAAATAGCGAAAGTAGTTTATTTTCCAATAAACGTATTCGTGAAGAAGTATTTTCCTTTATACAGTCCAATTCTATTCCTGATAAGACAATAACAAGTACACAATGTCACAATTTCCTAACTCCATGGTGGTAGCCATTTATGTTTACTGAATATAGCATTTTAGTGATTTCTTGTAAATGCAAACAGATTCGGCAAACGCTTGCTAACAGCTTGTGACCAATTCAACCGCAAAATACGCCTAGTGTCTCGCACAGACGCGGAATGTATTTAATCGAACTTTTAATTGTGTGCATGATGCCTGAAAATATTGTTTGCTTCTTGTAGTTTTTTTTGCTAATATGTTACACGTCATAATAAATAAATGAATTTACATCGAGCAACAGAAATGAATTTTACCTGAGTCGTTAAAAAGATTGTTTTCGCAAATAAAATGCGTCCTCATCGAAACAAGTTTCGTTTTCACTTCTGCACTTGTAGTTCCTGGACACACTTCATTAACGACATAATATATGTTTTTCATAATTATCGCATAATGCAATTACAACTTCGGCCGACCACATGGTGAAATTTCAAATTGACAGAAACGAAAATGGACATTGGAGGCATATTTCACCATCCTGCAACATGATGCCGACAAATGACAACCACAATCCTTTGATTGGCTTAAATTTCCAACTTGTAGCACTCCTTCCACAGAAAATAGCACCGGGCCAAAAATGAAATCCTCCACGAAAACGGCCAGTGTTCTGCCATACCTTCCACAGAACCTTCCACAGCACCTGCCACAGCAGCTTCCATGGAAGAATCTTCCATCGTGGTACACGGGCTTTACTGAAGCTCGCGGCGGCTTGCGAACTAACGGCGCTAGTAGTAGGTTGACCCAAAATAAATATGTTTTTTCCATAAGAAAGCATGTAAACAATGTGCAGCGAGTGTTTTAAAGCGAAATTTGGTGTGTTACAGTGTTTATATGACAATAATTCGCGTATGATAAACAAACTACAGTTAAATTTATGCACTACCAAGATATTCGTTTTCGAAAACGTCAAATAAATACAACAAAGGGGCTAACCTTGAAGACATAGTCTGGAAGGCATGTCCGTAGTGAAATGGAATTAAAGTTAAATAAAATTAGTGTTGTGTTGGCCTATTATTAACGTGCTGATTTAATAATAAATTTCCATGGAATATGTTTTTGTGTGGTGAAAGTTTTGGGTTTTTTAGCTATCTGAAACGAGTGTTCTGGAAATGGTTTCAGAGTCTGAAATGACCCCATTTTCCTTGATAATTGAACAACTTATTTGAAAGAATATGTGTAAGTAATTATGAAAATAAATCTTTGTCGTCTCTTTAAAAAAAATTTGTTTAGCTCCGCATGAAGTCAATGAAACTCTCTTGAGAAAATAAGTACACATTAAAGATTTTGAAAATTGTCATAAGTTTTAGATCTTGCTTTCTATATTTCGTTGTGGAAAATGCATAAAATTAATTCTAGTTGCCTTTTAGGTGGCAGTGTTTACAGAATAAAAATAATAAACTAGTATACTACTAACGTTTTGTATCAAACAGGCAATTATCTCACACTGTTTTAAATTCTGTTGAATTAGACAAACATATTAAAACATTTCTAGGAGATAAGAATCTGATTCTTGATGCCGACTTGCAACATTAAATAATACATTTGAACTATGTGAAATCTGTTGTCAGAGTTAAGTTATTAGCGTGTGTCTGTAAAGAGTGTAAAAGGTTCTGCAACTGTTTAAGACCAGAAAAGTAGGCTATTTGTATTTTAATTTCGAGGCATGTTCCTTAATATTACTTTATTCAAAACCACAGCACATACATTAGCTACTAGTAATAAAGTCTGAAATAATTACTTGCAAGTGTGTAAATTTACCATGTTCCGCTCTTCTAGAACACCAGACATAGAATTTTGCACCAAAAGTTGAAATAGAATCAGGCCTACCTAAAATTATAACATTAATGTAATAGGCTCACTGGTTATTATGAAACACGAACACAAAGAAATAAAGTGAAAAGATTTTTTATAGAAACAAATCCAGTAATCACGTGGGACTGTGCTGCAGCTAGTGGCCCACTGATGGTAGATGAAGAATTACTGCAGTAACCTTCTCCTGTTGCACAATCCTCAGCAGCTGATTGCAGGCATTCATATTTTCTTGCTATACATAGTCATAACTCCTAACATGCAAGTTTTTTTATCACTAAAACCATTCCCTAGCATAAGAGACAATAGTAAAACATGAACCCTCATTCCCATCACATAAAATATGTTCACAGATAATAATGATATTAGTAAAAATAATAATTTAACTTGCGTTTGGGCAACATCTCAGTGCAAGCTGTACCTACCCTCTTTTACATTCACCTACCAACTCCCTCATTAAATTTCCAATTCCTTCCCCCCTCTTTTTCACTAACTTCTCCACAAGCAAATTCCACTCCCCTCACCAACCCTCTAAGCATTGACTACCTACCCCGCTCTGTTCTATTCAACATATCCTGAATCTTCTCACTATTATTCCCGCTTCCTTTGTACTCTGCCTTATTTGACAGGCAGCCTAACATACCTCAGCCTCCCTCTCCATTCACCACCCTGCACATCCTGACCAGTCTGTCAATTCTTCTCCTTTCCTTCAACAAGTTTCACACCAGTTCCTTCATCATCACCGATGGCTGAAATTTCCCTTCGTCCTCACCAGTCTGCCCTTGCTGCCTCCAATTCCACATACGGGTCCCACTCTTTACTGTGTACTCTTAACATTGGTTGTACCGTTGTAGGATATACACCTTTTCTTTCACTGCACTACTATCACCGTTCATTACCCTTCCTAACATTCCTAAAGAACTTCTCCCAAAATTATAAACAGTGTTTAAAACTAAAATGTCATACAAGGTTGCAGGTAACCTTTTAAACTTTTAATTTATGAAATCTGAAGTTGGCTAGTTGCAGGGGTTTAATTTTTCATACTGTCATAGAACAAGTGTCACACAGTGAAGGGGTGATACAATAGAAATATTGAAAAAAACTTTTTACTTAATTAAAGTGATCATATCTGGAAATACTTTCTTATACTTTAAAAGTCTATTTTTATTTTATCCTCAAAAGTATTTTTTGCTCCCTTGTAGATCAAAATGATCTTGAGATGTAGACCTTGTCAAGTACATAGATAAGAGATTAAGACCTCATACAAAAAAACACAAAGTACAGGTACTTGTAACGATATAAATTTCATAAAATTGTTGACATATAAAACAACAGCATATTATAGTCTGTTTCATGTAACTTGTCCGTATTTTGACATTTCTCTTCTGTGAACTGTGTCCGACAGTTCCATTGTTTGGAGCTTTAACCTACCTGGCTTCCTGGAAAAGCACAGTCTCCGCAAACCTGTGTAAAGACACGTTTCTCAGAAGTGAACTGAGAAAAAAAAACCGAACAGTTACATGACACAGAATATAATATAATGCTGTAATAGTGAATATGGGTAGTAGGAAAACCATCAGATAGCAAACAATTGGTAGGTGAGCAGCACATCAGCGGGCCATAAACTGCCTGATGCTGCACTACAAAACAGCTTGCATGTTGAATGCAAGGGCATGTCCTTTGCGGAGCCCTTTACGCCTCTTTTCAAAGAGTTCAGTATTTGTTTGATGAAGGTTTTTCAACTAATCGAGTTACTCGTTACCTGATTTGATACAGGAATATACTTTTTTTCTTATTTTTTAAAATTCTTTAGCTATATCCTATTTTGTGGCAATATCCTGCATACCGTGTTCATGTACAATCCAAATATTTCATTAAAATAATATAGTACTTTAACTTTACACCTAACCACATAATTGTTGTTGAATGATTAGTAACTAGCTAATAGACAAAATCTTTAAGATTAATCAATGATCAAGGACTTACAATGATGTGAAGTGAAGATAACCAATAGCGGAAGGGGGAAGTGAGACAAAAAACAAACATATTAGGATTACAATTTGCATTCAAGTTTTTATATCATTTTGAATGTTATGCATTGACGGTTAATGAAGATCAACTTGCTGCTTATTTCAAGTCACGTCCAAGAAATACAAATTTCAGATCAAAGCAAGAATTTTTAGCAACAAATAGCTTGTTATATTGAGCATTGCTTAACTTAAAGACATTAAGTGTGGCAAAAGGGATTACAACATTTTTGGTTCAAATGTTTTCATATTGTCATATGTCAATCACAATTTTGTGTTACAATAAAAATAAAATAATAATTAAGAAATTGTACAACAGAAACTAAGAAAGGGACTTAAATAATTTCAAGGGATTGGGGCATAACAAAAGTTACCTATCTTCAACAAAAAAAAATTACAGGAGTAACAACAGTTCATAAATAAGCAAACACGAGTTAAAATATACAATGTTTGTAAAGCCAGGTTTACCACACTCAACGTATGTACGCACACATAAATGTGAGGTTTTTTAAAATTGGATTCACAACAACGTAGAATCTAGAATAGCACACAAGCTGTCCTTGTTAGAGAAAAATGTAGAGAATAAATTATGACACAGTAATAGGATTAAAAAAAAAAGTTCTGGTAAACACGGTAAGTATTTTAAAAATATTAATACCAAAATTTTAATTTGTCTTATGTTTTTATGATTCACAACCATCACTTAGCGTAAATAAGAAGTAGAAAGTTGACCAACTCAGACACGTCATATGGTGTGAATGCTTGTGTGCACCCCAGTGTTTTTACTTTTACGCTAAGTGTTCGTTGTACATCTAACTTCATTATGATTTTGTCTTAAAGCATCTCATTTATTTTGTTTTAAAAATAAATTGTATAAATTAGTGAACTGAAGTTATTACTTGCCATTATGAAAAAAAAGTTTCATTTACTGTAATACACTCTTACCTTCAAAGCCTGAACAATTAAGTAAATATAAATTGATTTTTTGCCTTCTAATGTTCATATTGTAATGGTACAGAAGAAATGGGATAGCATACCCAGAGAAAACGTAATAGCCAATTACATCCCTATATGCTACATATTACATAACGCACACCCTGTTAGACCACACAAGATATCACCATCGATGTAACGTGAGCAGTCTTCGACTACATCACAGTACCACCCCCATACCTCTAGATCTGACAATGAAGAGGCTTACTTGGCCAATCATTGAAAAAGTGTAGTGCAGGGCTTAAGTAAGACAAAAATTCAAACCAGTAACATAAAGGTTAATTACGGCTCTCCACTGTTACCTATATGTTTCCATATATGCCTCTTCCATGAAGAAGTCACCTTTGCTTGGAGCACAGCACAGCTATGTACTCTTTTAACACCTTCCACTTCCCCTCACTATTGTTGAGGTCCTGGTGTGGTGTCACAAGTTATAGCAGTTTCCAATTGGCCCCTGTATTCTGCTGCTGGATGACTATCACAGTCTACTTGCACACCCATACTTTGTGCTCTATACATAATACAAAGTCAAATTGAGACTTATACACCTACTTTTTTGACAACATTGCTTGCAAAATTTGTGATAAGCTTTTACTTGTGCATATGTAGTAAAACATACCAACAATTAAGCAGCCCAGTATGAAAACATACTTAACAAAGAAAGAACTATGCATGTAGGTCTTCGGTACAGTAAAATCTAGTCCTAAGTTATGCACAGGGAGACGAGTACAATTGTGGAGTACTAAGTGACAAAAGGCCAATGCGTCGGAATCATATACTGTAGTAACACAAAGTTTTATTGTTCCCACAAATGGACGCTAACATGTTTGTCATAGCTACGCTAAATGTGTCACAAATAATAATTGCTAGGCTTTTGTGACAATTAAGACGGTAGTTCTTCTCTGTGCAGTCTGAGCAGGCATATTGCACGATGGTTCGTCCAGTGTTGGAATATGCTGCCACTGAGTGGGGTCTGCACGTGGAGATGCAAGATGAGTGATGAATTAATGGAAGAGGTAGTAGACTGGTGAAAAGGAAGAGAACTTCAGGTTTATCGTGATGAAGGAATTAGGATGGAAAACACTGAGGGACAGAAGGAGAATGGAAAGACTGGTCAGATAGTACTTATATGGTGATTAACGCGGGGAGGGGGAATGGGGCAGTTTGGCCTGCAAACTAACTAAGGGAACTTTTAAAGGAAAAGGAAACAACAGTGAGAAGATTCATTGGGTGTGGAGGAAAACGGAGAGGGGTAGACAATCAAGAATGGTGAGGGAGTGGAATACACTGCGGGAGTAGTTAGTGATTGGGAGGGGGTTGGAAGGTTTACGAAGGGAATGGAGGATTGGCTTTGCAGGGAGGGAGTCTACTTGCCACTAGGCATTAGCCCAATTGCGGATGTAAAATTATTATTTATATATCCACATTTCTCTCAGTTTGTAATGGATCAATCTGCTACAAGAACTTTGAAACTGTCACACGAGAAGATCTCACATTAACTTAACTTTCCTGTAATTGTAGAAACTATATTCTCTTTTCAAGTGTGCACCTTTGCAATACCAAATATAGTGACCGTTATGTTTTATGGTCTGTTATATACCACATCTTTAGTAATTTAACTTCACAATAATTTGCTTCTTCCTTACAATAATATTGTTGCACTTCACTGTACTCAATGTTTGAACGTAAGTATAGAAATTAAAATGAGGAAACTAAACAGTTGCTACAAATTTTGAGGCATGTTTGGAGTGATATAATGACCTACAGGGCTGTCCAAGTCAGTGCACAATTACATAAAATTAAATATTTTTGATTTACAAAATGTTTGAGGCCACTGGTTCCTATTTACACGGTTTTTGTGAATACTATTTTTAAATTGTGAATGGGAGCAGATATCGTAAAACTGTCATACATATGAGTTTAAAATTGCTTTTACTATATTGTTAAGATTAATTATTGACTAAATTGTTTGGAAGTCACTTAACTGATTAACATAACAGATTAATATAAAAAAACTTCATAGCAATACTCTACCAATTTCCAGCAAATGTTTGTCACAGGTTAACAATATCTGCTCCCTTTCTGAATTTCAAAAATTTATGTTTTCACACAAAGTGTAAATAGGAACAAATGTTCTTAAAACCACTTTAAAAATTGGGATGAACTATACGGCAACCATTGCTGGTTTGCGATAAACTGAGCACTTTTAAAGAACAACTTGGCTAGAGTAATTATTTTAAAATATTGTTTATATTGAGTTCAGGTATTATTAAGATTTGAAATTGGTACAATCAACACACTGTGATGAACGCTGGAGGTGCTATGTTTATATTAAGAAGTAACAGGAGAATATAAATTATCTGGAACTAAAAAAAATGTAACTAGGATTTCAAAAGTGCTCATTTTATACTGAACCACCAGTAAAGAAGAGAAAGTATTCCATTAAAAAAAAAATTCACACAATTCTGAACAAAAATATGTATTTAAAGGTGATTGTGTCAAGCAATGTTTAACCTTCATGCCTTGGTTACGTTGATACAGCATGCTGGGTTGAGTACACAGTCCAACATGAGCTCATCCTGTAACTTGCCTGCTCATTTACAGAAAAATGTAATAAGTATGATAGCATTCTTGCTAGCTATGTACTCTACTGACACAGTGAGTATGTGGTGGAGAATCTTGTAAAGACATGACAAGGAAGGTGGTTGAGGGGCTTGGTATCAACTGAATCAGTTAATTCACCTTACAACTATTTCCAGTGGTAAACTTTCTTTACCTCGTACTCGCCCAACCATTTACATGGATATTGTGAAACTACACAGCCATTTTACACTGTTTGAATAATACATTGCCATAAGTGTTTTATTTAAAAAAAACACTGCCACAAATAGTTTGTAATAAGCTGAAATATAAAAAAGTATTTTTGTTGAAATAAAATTGATACACATAAAACAAAATCACTTAAAGAAATTCTCGGATGTGTTTGTTTTGTGATAATCGGAAATTAAGTGATGTCTGTAAACTCGAAGACATAATAAAACATGATCAATTCAAAGGTTTTGGGTAGGTTCATAAGAAAAAAAGGGGGAGGGGGAAGTGAGCACTGACACCTTTCATAATATATTCATAATTTTAATTAAGAATGGAAGTGCACAAATAATGAATTGATTTAACAGCTCGGTAATGTAAAATTGCAAACAAAATTTATTTCAGCTTAAATTTAAATCGCCTTTGGGTATATGGACAAATTTAATTGTAAACATTGCCTTCCACACTTAAGTTATAAATCATAACATATCATCTTCGACTGCCACTTCACTGTATTTTAACGGGGTCCTTTGGAACTATGAAATAACAAGTAATTTAAGGTTTTTGAGCCAAATAACATTCCTTGAAGCCTCGTAGCATACAGGCGCGAGGCACACTTGTCATTTTGAATTGTTCGCTAAATAAGACAAAGATAATGATTACAACAGTGTAAAAATCACTCCAATATAACGAATTTCTTCTTGTAAATGCGACAAGTTATTTGCAAAACTCTATAAATTGTAGTAACCAAAAATGTCCGAAACGCCTATCAATAACAATGCAGACGATGGGTTAACCTACAACTAGTGCTCGTAGTTCGCAAGCCGCCGCGAGCTACACTAAGGGCCATAGTTATAAACGTCCTTCGAAGGCTTGCTGGCAAGCCCCTGGATTTTATTCGTGCAGCAGTTCGCTGGCGATCTTCCACCCTTCCTACACTATAGTTGTCTGCCGATGGATCGCCAGGAGATCGCTGTCTGAATGGGAGTTGGATGGTTCTCCTTCATAAAATTTGGCAACACAGCCTTATTTTTAGCAGCGAACATATACTCAAATGCTCAAAGACCACTGTTATGAACACACCTAACTTTAAAAACAAAATCGTTTCGATTTTGTTTTCCTTGTCTGTAAATAATTTTGTTCTCTTTGTACTGGGGCACACGTGAGATATTCGAAGTGATTGAAGGAAGTCGCGGAAAAGTTTGACTATGGAAGATAAAAAAATTCGACAGTGCGATACACTCCTAAAAAAAAACCAATTTTTTTGACCTGATAAAAAATACAAAAACGTAACTACAAATAAGAAAACTGATTCCGTGTCCAATTACAACAAAAGGAAATGTGGAAGAAAATCACTGCAGAATGTAATGCTTGCGATGTATCGCGCAGAGATGAACTGCAGTTGAAAAGGGATCTTCCGTGTCCCTAATATATTTTGGGTAGTCGCGCATGTTGTTGGTCGTCTATTTATTCATAATAGTTGACAACTTCGTCCATGTGCCACATTAATTCGTTAAAATTCCTCGCCATTTTTCATAACTGGTCTCTAGAGAACAGCTGGTGATTCGCCGAATGAGGTCTGGCCGTCATTCACCTGCAATCTCCCAAATAGTGGAAACTTGCTGGCGAATGGTTGTTCGCCAGCTATCCACTGCTCTCTGAAAGAGGTCTATAATGTGCAAAACACTAGATTTGGGTGGAGGGAGATTGGTTGTACTTCGAAAGACGTTTATAATTACCAGCCTAAGTGCACACGGCCAAGCATTGCGAAAGATAGGCAGTTGCCAGACCTAACTATATGACCATGGAGACAGGTAGAGAGTGCTCTCTCTGACGTAGTTGTGATGTATTTGCGACAGCGAAAGCATGAAAGAGCACTCTTTGGGTGAATTGAGACATTGCCATAGTCTGTTTCATATAAGTTGGGATAAACTTAACAGCAACCTATGGTTAAAATTTATTGGATTGAGGACATACGCCATTGCTCATGTTTAGCTGATCAAACCTGATTTGAATGACAAAGTACGAAAACGAACAAGAAAAAAACCGATACAAAATGCATAAAAAAATATAAAAAAAGAAAATAAAGCAATACCAGAGGAATTCTGTCATTTTTATGTATTAATTTCAAAAATAAAATACATAATGAGATTCTGCTTGAATTAAGAGGAAACATATATCAAAATTGCTCTTAAGAAGCATGTAAATGTTAACAACACAAAAAGTAAATTAAAAACACTCTTGATGGCTTTCCTAAGCATCCTTTTCGCCATGATGAATTTAGCAACTGAAATAATATTCAAATTGTTCAAAACATTTTCAAAAAGTGTACTGTAGCGAAAACACGTAAATTCTGCAGTGTCTTCTGGTATGTTTTCTGATTTAAAAAAAAGTCTCTATTTACACAATGCCTGTTACAACTTGGCACCTGACGTGCGTCGTGGCACGTAGCGCCCCGAAGCCACAAACAATATCACATGGTCTGGACAGTTCTAGATTATTTTGCCGTGCTAGCAAATATGTTGTGGGCCCTGCAACGAATTTGGCCAGCCCAAAACTGCTACGTTGTACACCCTAATGTACCTTTATATAGGGAGACGTTGGTTTTGACATCTCCACTTATGAAGCACAGCGCCTATGTCCTCCTGTAGCTGTGGTTGGGAGGGGGGAGAGAACACGTGACCGGGACACGGCCGCAGCAGCCCAAAAGGGATGGTGGCAGAACGGGCGTCCATGGCAAACGTCAAATTTAATTGTTAACTCCCATTGCAACAAACAATTAAAAATCTCAACAACTTATGGGCAATATTTTTTTAGTATTTCGTGATTTGATGGACAATGCAAGGCATTTTGAACCCTAAAATGAACCTGAAACTTACATTTCAGCATCTACACTGCAAATTTTGTCTTGTGTACTGACATAATTAACAAGATATTACAAATTATTGCCCATAAGTTGCTGTCAGATTTATCCAGACATATATGAAATAAAGTATACATTAGTTTTGAGATTAAACTATCAAGCCTTCAAATGCATGCTCATAGAAAACCAACGATTACATACCCGGCGTGTTGAAGTGGCAGCAGTGAACTTCGACTCGAGAACAGCTGCTGCCACTGGAGTGTCACTAGCACGGTCGTAAAAGAACAGGTCTGGACACTCGCCTGTAAACTTGATCCCCTTGTGGTTTTGCTGCAGTTCACTAAGATACCGAGAATGCTATACATTTTTGGTGCTGTAATTCGGGCGGTCGAGCTCAAGCTCTGCCCACTTCCCTCCCACTAAGATAAACAATTTATCAAATACTTCTTTCAATCACAATTTTAACTCATGGCTCCAGAAATCTTTATTTACTTTATTATGTAAATAATGGAAAAAAGTGGGTGGAGTAAGGGCCGTAGTTATAAACGTCCTCCGAAGGCTTGCAGGTAAGCCCCTGGCCTTTATTCGCGCAGCAGTTCGATGGCGGTCTTCCACCCACTGATGGATCGCCAGGAGATCGCCGGCTGAAAGGGAGTTGGATGGTTCTCCTTCATAAAATTTTGCAACACAGCCTCATTTTTAGCAGCGAACATAGACTCAAGTGCTCAAAGACCACTGTTATGAACACACCTAACTTAAAAAATCTTTGTCTGTAAACAAGTTTGTTGTCTTTGTAGTGGAACATACGTGAGATATTCGAAGTGACTGAAGGAATCCTTAGAATAGTTTGACTATGGAAGGTAAATTTTCGACAGTACGATGCACTCCTAAAAAAAAGCAATTTTTTTGACCTGATAAAAAATACAAAACATAACTACAAATAAGAAAACTGACTCCATGTCCAACTACAACAAAAGGAAATGTGGAAGAAAATCACCGCAGAATGTAATGCTTGCGATGTATCGCGCAGAGATGAACTGCAGATGAAAATGGATCTTCCATGTCCCTAATATATATTTTGGGTAGGGACACGGAAGATCCCTTTTCAACTGCAGTTCATCTCTGCGCGATACATCGCAAGCATTACATTCTGCAGTGATTTTCTTCCACATTTCCTTTTGTTGTAATTGGACACGGAGTCAGTTTTCTTATTTGTAGTTATGGTTTAGTATTTTTTATCAGGTCAAAAAAAATTGCTTTTTCTTTAGGAGTGTATCGCACTGTCGAATTTTTTTATCTTCCATTGTCAAACTTTTCCACGGCTTCCTTCAATCACTTCGAATGTCTCACGTATGCCCCACTACAAAGAGAACAAAATTATTTACAGACAAGGAAAACAAAATCGAAACGATTTTGTTTTTAAAGTTAGGTGTGTTCATAACAGTGGTCTTTGAGCACTTGAGTATATGTTCGCTGCTAAAAATGAGGCTGTGTTGCCAAATTTTATGAAGGAGAACCATCCAACTCCCATTCAGACAGCGATCTCCTGGCGATCCATAGGCAGACAACTATAGTGTAGGAAGGGTGGAAGATCGCCAGCGAACTGCTGCACGAATAAAGGCCAGGGGCTTGCCAGCAAGCCTTCGGAGGACGTTTATAATTACAGCCCCAATAGAGGTCTATAATGTGCAAAACTCCAGATTAGGGTGGAGGGAGATTGGTTGTACTTCGAAAGACGTTTATAATTACGGCCCTAAATGTCCGACCGCACGGATTACAGCGCCAAAATGTACAAAATTCTCGATAACTTGGCGAACTACAGCCAAACAACAAAGGAGTCAAGAAAAATACATTTGTAGATAGGCGAGTGTCCAGACCTGTTCTTCTACGACTGTGGTCACTAGACTCCGAACTGTATTTGCATCAACGAGATATATAGTAAACATAGAGGGGCGGAAGCAGCTAGTTCCAAAGTTCTAAGGTGAAGCCTATTTGAAATTGGTCGGCCATTTTATCTATAGTCAAAACATTGTCAGCTGATGTATGTTGTAATGTAGGTTATACGAGAATCGTGAGAAATATTTTCGGATATTGGTCGTTGTGGTATTTGTTTGTTGAGTCCGTTACAATTACACCTGATTAATGTATCACTACTGAACATTCGTACCCTCGCCAACATGAAATATGTATTAAATTGCTGCAGTCCACAACATCTTGTGATGCCTATCTCTGTGTTTGGCTGCACACACTACAGCAATAAAATAAAAGCATACTACAACTACTACAGGCTTTGTTTATGCAGTTTAGATAAATTGTACTGTTATGTTATGGGTAGCTGCAATGAGACACGATAAACGTTAGGTACCGAACTTTTTGGTTTACCGGTACTATCAACACAAATCAAATATTAACAAAACATAACATTTACTGAATCGTGTAGAAATTCATTACTGGGAGGAGAAGAAAAATGCATACTGCTTGATAGTATGGTGTGGTATAGGCTGGAATATGTTGCCAAAGAGAAGGATACATATATGGAACTTGAGGTGCGGGAATGGGAAAAGGTGCAAAGAGGGTTCCGGGATGGGTGAATAGTAGGTGAAGAAGGCAGCGTTACGATGGGGAGGATGAAGGGATATATAGGCCATATGTAATGTTGAAGGTAAATGGGATGGAGTACACTAAAAGACAGAAGAAGAAATGAAAGTTTGGTCAGGATGTTCATACTTGTAACTAGAGAGGGAGGTTGGGGAGGGTTAAATTGCCACCTAGCTATGGGAGGGTATGGGAGAGAGTAAACACCAGTGAGAAGGTTCAAGTGGAGTGAAAGAGAACGAATTGATTAGACAGACTATGCCTGTGAGGTCGGCGAGAGGAATATTTTACAAAATGATATGGTAACTGTTAGGAGTTGTAAGGTTCAGGAGGGGTTTGGTAATGGTAGCCTAGAAAGGCAGGCAAGAATTGATCTCGCTACATGGTGACATACCAATTGCGAATATCTATTTATTTGTATAAGGTCGAGGCTCTTAAATAGAGTTAGGGTGGGTGGCATGGTTGTTTACTGTTGATGTAGTTGACATGTTATATGCATGGTTCTTGTAGTAATAAGGATTTATTACAGTATTTATTTTAAATTTGTGTATATATATATATATATATATATATATATATATATATATATATATATATATATATATATATATATATATATATATATATATATATATATATATATATATATATATATATATATATATATATAAATGTAGGCTTATTTGCATATGATCAGACGTTTTAGGTCTATAATTTACATTTACCAGTAGTCCTATTAACATAACCTTGACTTACAAAGTCTTACACTGTATACTATACACAAAATTGAGGTAACAATAATTACACACAACTGAAATGCGTAATATGTATATTTTATGTCCGCATATGTTTACTTTAACGATTTTAAAATTTATATATTTGAATTGTGAGCCAGTTACTCGCTACCTGAACATTTTCGTCAATTGTTTTCATCCTGTATTTACGATGTATTCTCGTTCCTAAAATATTAAATGATAGACAGAGGTATTTATATGCTTTACATGCCACATAGACATACACAATGCATCGTAAACTTTGTTTTTTTATTATTATCGGCACATAAACCTAATCATCCCTAACCAACACCCTGCCACGCCCCTTTGTTTTGACGATAGAAAACATGGCCGACACGAGTTCAATTGGGCTTCAGCCAGAAAGCGCTTCCACCCCTCTAAGGCTGTGTCTCAAATAGCCCAGAGAACACTCTCTCACACCCTATTGATGTCACAGAGTGTACTCTCTGCTGTCCCAAATTCAAGGGAGAGTGGGCGAAAAGGAGAGTGAGCCAGAGTGAGCGACGATGCTCCCTCGCTGTACCCTCTCGTCCACTCTGCAGGCAGACATCTTTATTTCCTTCATATTGAAAACATAACCTAAAACTGGAACTTGATAACATTTACTGTGATTTTTCTGCACTCATTTATTTTCCCAGCTTTACTTTTCTCACGCTAGGTTGCAGTGCTTCGAGGGTGCAACCGAGGGTGGCTGTCTCAATTTAATTGAAGAGTGAACCAGAGTGGGTGACAGTGAGAGTGTGGAGTGAGAGTGTACACACTATTTATTTGAGAACCGGCCTAAGTTTACAAAATATCTCGTTGATTTGCATAGACGTTCGTTGCTTATGGAGGTTGCTTGAAGGCCGATTCACAATGAAGTTAACATGGACCGCTTTACGTTACCTTTGTGTTAATTTTACAGAAAAATTTACCAAAGTTTTGAACGATGTTTCACATTGAAGAAAAGGAATTAAGTTGAGGTACAAGGTTATGTTACAAATGCTGCAAGACTACTGACTATCATTGCAATATTTAAATTTAACGATGTTATTTGAGTCGCAAATATTTACATATACAAGTGGTAACGTAAATTAATAACGAAAATAAATCGCAAGTATCTGTTTCAGTCGTGTATTGAAAATGTGTAATAAATTACCCTCCTACTTGTAACATTACGCCTTTCTTACCAACTCTTTTTTTATTCTTTCATTACACATGCTATATTTAAGAGTAATTCTGTTGAGATTATATTAATTTCATGAAATGGGAGGGCTAAACTATTAGTTTAACGTCTTTCATGAGACTGATGAAACACTTATTTGATATTTCAACATGTTTGCTGTCTACACATATCACACCCACCTCAGTGAACTCGCAAACCATCTAGTTAAATTTATTGTAGGGTCCTTGAACGAATGCTTTTAGCAACACATTAGCTCTGAATTATTTATAAATATATGATAACGATTTACGACTCACTAAACAACCATAGCCACACATGTATTAGGCAATGCACTCACAAATATAGGTCATTCGGAATAAAGTGAGCACTAAAGATTTAACCTTTGAAAAAAATCACTAGCCTTTGCTGCATATAATTCAACATTGACAACAGTTGCATTACTGCTTATACAGTTGGCAGCGAACTATCGTACGTAGTTCCGTGTATTTTATATTTAAATACAACATTACTGAAAGAACATCAAATGGAATCGACCTCTCCGTATTTAATGTACTTTAAAATATTTATTTATGATAATATTGACATACTTACTGCCTGTATAAGTTTATATAAACGGCGCCAGTAGAAAGTGATTTAATCAGGGCCGTTAAAATTCAGCAGTCGTTAGCGAAAGGCGTCTAGCGCTATGCGCATTGACGTAGTTAATTATTTCACCGACCGGTGGCATCAGAGTTAGGTTTTCGCCACTTAGCTTGGAAGCATTCAATGATGGTACAAGTGGAGAGCATTGTTGTGTTTGTTCGTCGTTCAATAAATATGGGTTTCTGATAAAACACATTCAAAAGTATTAGAAGTGACTGTTTCTAGTTGGTAATATGTGTGTTACGAGCGCTAACATGAGTATTTTGATTTAGAAACAGCAATTTTTTTTTGTTTCATACACTCAGAAAATATGTTGTTTTTGTTGAGTAAGTCGTTGTTCATGGCAGTATAACTGTACAGGTTTAAATTCTTAAATTGCGTGTGTCATTATGGCGTTTTTTTGTGGCGGTTTTGAGTTACAGATTCGATTTTCATGTGTACATATTTACGAGATACGTAACTGCAATAGTGCGGGTCGTATAAATCAGAGTCGATGCACAGAAACCAGTATTAAAAGACGTTAACTCGCAGGTATTTATAACTATGATTACTATTGGTAATACATTTTTATTCAATACCCGTGTATTTAACGAGTAGATATAGTTGATAACATTTTCAGCCCAGTGTAATGTAGATGTAAAACATTGTATAACCCTATGTAAATTAAAGCACATGGCAATGTTTACGTTTACATACTGCGGAAAGATATAAACTGGCAGAAAATATAAATTAATCAGGGGGTCTATTCACTAACTTTCTGTAGTTTAGGTCAGTAGCCTTCCGAGACCTAAACTGTTAACAACACCGTCGTATATTTGGTATTCAGTACGCACTGTTGTTAACAGATTCTATTGACTTCGAAGCTAAGGTCAGATGACTTGGCAACACAGCGATCTAGACTACCAATTTTCTTCACAATTCGTGCAATGAAACAAGGAGGCAGTGAAAAGAATTTGTTGATAAACATATTAAAAGAAATATTTTCTAACAACTTTGTGGGCGTGGCGAATTGTATTGTGTGTGTGTGTATAAAGTTGAATTTGTATTAATTATTTTCATCTTTCAGCAAATGCATCCTGATTTTGACAACAGCAAATATGTGTAGCTGTTTTTATGACGAAATTATACAATGTTGAAAAATTATGCGGCAATAATTTATGTAGTGCAGGCTAGAAGTAACAGTCTACCGAATATTAAATGCTCGTCCGCAAATAAGAGTGTTAAGGATGTAAATGGTATTATTCAGGTTTTAAAAGCAAGTATATGTGAGAAAGTCTTGGTGATAAACTGTAAAAGCATGTCGACTTGGAATACACAAGGAGCTGTCAGCTGAACCGTATTCTAAAAGGTAAGTTGTGTTCTTTAGTGATCTTTAACGACTTTTCAGAGGTAAAAATTTTATTATGCGGTAATTTTTGTGATGGCTAAAGTGGTTTAGTTTAGCCATTTTTAAAATATCAATAGAATAATTAATGTGCTATGAAGAAATATTTCAATTAGGTCATGTAATAGGTAGTACATAATAATTGCAAAAAGAAATTTTCTTATATTTGAGGAGTGGATTAAAACAACCCTTCAGTAGATAACATTAGGCTACTAAAAATTGAAGATCTCTGGAGCAAATAATTATAACCCATAAGACAGCCAGTGTAAAAAAATTATATCTGTAAATTTAAAAGAAATACTTATTTACAAAATATGTAGGTAGGCCTACTTTACTTTAAACTGCGTAATAGATGATGAATTTATGTAGGCCTAACAATTTTGTCCAACTTTGACATACTTTATTACAGCTAAGCTGATAACTACAGGAATCATGGTTATCATTATTTACTCCCAAATGTCTTCAATAAGTAAATTTAAGGATATTACAGAGACATAAATGTGAAACAATCTATAACAAAAATATTCAAGATCAATTTTTTAAAATTTTTTTGACTTATCAATCCCCTTGAGAAGAGCTCAAGGTAGGGATCTTGTATTTAGCACTCACAGAAGCATTCAGATGCGAGCAGTTTATAACAATAATAGAAAAATATTAAGTTAGCATAAATTATGTGTAAGAAACTAAAATTCAAATTATTAGTATATGTGCATAGTAAAGTTGCAGGTCGCCTGTGTAGCCAGCAAACAAATAAGTATAGGAAAACATACAAACAACAGTAAGAGAATACATCAACTTGTGTAAGGATTATTCTCATACCTCAAGTTTCAATCTACCACACCTCAGTTTTTTTTAAGAACACCCAATTGCACAATTATGTCACAAGAATTTAGAGATATTACTTAATACAGAAGATTATTCACTCAGTCTCCAGTATCACTTAGCAGATAGGATATAAAGACTGAATTTATCAATAAATTTAGTAAATAATAATTTCCTTCCAAATTGACAACAGCCTGGTGGCAAGTTTCAACTACTTCCTCAAATACTTCTCAAACCCCTTCTAAACTTTTCAGCCACATTTACCAACTCCTCCAAAAATAAATTCTACTCTAGCATTAGATGTTCTCGCCAGCCAGCCAGATGGCTGAACGGTGAGTGGGGAAGGCTGGGGCAGTTTGGAGACTATGAAGGTAATTTCAGATTGCCAAAGATGATAAGAGACAGGCTGGAACACAGTAAATGACAGGAGAATAGTAGAAAGACTGGTAACATGTATAGTATAGTAATTGGTGGAGAGATTTGATGTACACTAAGTGAACATCTTGAAAAGGGTATCTATAAATGTAAAGGAAACAACGGTAGAAAATTATAGCGGGTCTGGCTGATAATGGAGTGGGAGCGACAGTCGATGCTGGTACGGACTCCAGGGAGTGAAATTTGTTGCAAGGGGGGGGGGTGGTATCGTATAGGGGAGTGAGAGTGTAGAACGACTGTGGAAAGGATGGTGTAAAAGTGATGGCTATGCTTGCCATTGGGTCGTAGACTAGTTGCAAAAATTGTTATTATAATTATTATGTGATTATTTAAATAATATTCCAAGCTTAGGGCTAACTGGTTTTGTACACACTTAAAAACTGCTGTGGGAGTGTTTCACCAACAATAGTTAGCTCTTTGTACTGTATTGTAAACATGATCTTTGGTAACAGTATTTATTAATTTTTTTTTTTAATATTCTGGAATCTGGATCTTTTGGGGCACATCAGGATTTTCCCTCACATTAAGAAAGCTGTATTCTTCATGCAGATGATATGTAGACATCCCAACACTTATACATCACTAATAAATGATATGTTAAACTATTCATTAAGAATATTTATAAGATGTTTATTAGATTTAGATCTAGATTTAGTTTATTGCATCCTTGGATCTTTTTTTGGGTACATTTTTGCACAAAGATATCGGACAAGTCATATTTACAATATACAATCAAATGAATAAATGACATAAGTTATACATTTAAAATTATACACTAAAAGAGCGAAATTCAACATTTCTTGTCGGTTTGAGCTCGCACGTAGGCTCATGTCAGCATACTTCATAGTCGCCACATGTAAAAGAAAAGAAAAAAAGCAAGAGAAGAAACAGAATCTTAACCCAGAATAAATATCTAAAATAATTATCTACACTGTCATAGATCCACTCAAATACTCATCGACTGTGTAAAAAGCATTAATGATCAAGAAATCTTTAAGGTGTTTTTTGAATATTTTTGTGTTAGTTAAACATGCACCTTGCAGGTGGCTGGGGAGTTTGTTGAACAACTTGCAAGCTGTGTATGAAGGACCTTTTTGCTGTAAGGTCAAGTTGACAAGAGGCATGTGTAAAAGGTTTTTACTTCTAGTGTTATGGTTATGAAAATGTTCATTTGTGCGGAACAACTTCTGATTTTTGGTGATGAATGTCAGCAATGAGTAAATATATTCACAAGCTGAGGTCATTACTTTGGAACTTTTAAAAAGGGGTCTACAGGATTCAGTCTGTTTTCTCCCGTGAATTATTCTTACAGCTCTCTTCTACATATGGAAAACATTATTTCTGTCAGAGGAGTTACCCCAATGTCGGAAACGAGAACAACATTTATTTGTAGTCAAGGTTAAAAATGTAACTGAAGTGCAGAGTCTATTCTGATATGAGCTCTATGGAGAAAGAGCAAGAAAAGTTTGCTTGTTTTCCTGATGTGATAATAAATAGGAGAAATATATATATTGTTTACATTTATCAATGCAGTGAGTTTCTGGGATAACTTTGATGTACTTAACACTAGGGAGGAGGTAAAATCGGGTAGATTTTATCTGGACCCAACATAAGTGGTGACCCCGACGTGATTTGTCGTTAGTATCTAATAAGTGAAAATTTGTACATTGAACGACAGAAGATGGAAGTCCTCAACAAGCAACGGAAGCCTGTTAGAATGTCATTCACGAAAACATTCAATTCACTATGTGACGAGGTAAGTGGAAATGATGACAATAAAGTGAAGTTTTTATTTGAGAAGTTAGAAAGGGTATTTCAAGAAATGTGTTTACTAGACGAACGAGTACTCGATCTTGCATTACAAGATAGCGACAGAAGTGATTTATACGAGGCGGAATATTTAGCCATAGAAGAATATAAAGACAAGATGATTGAAGCAAAATTAAAAAAGGAAGCTTATTACAGAGAGTTAGTAGGTAAAGTTGCACCTAGTGAAAATGAAGGTAATTCTGAGTGCTCGTCACCAGGTTCTCGCCGGAAAAGGTTAAAGTTGCCGAAAATTGAGTTTAAAAAATGTTGGAGGAGATGTGAAAGACTGGTTAGGGTTTTGGAGCCAGTTTAAAAGAATTGACGAGGATGAAGAAATTGAACCAGAGGATAAATTTCAATATCTAATTCAGTCTACAATTGCTGGGACTAGAGCAAGGGAAATTGTAGATAGCTTTCTGCCAACAGCAAGCAACTATAAGAAAGTGATAGATTGCTTACGTGTTCGATTTGGTAGAGAAGAATTGTTAATTTAATTTTATGTCATAGAGCTTCTAGGACTTGTGATAAAAAACGTGACAGTTGGAAAGGATAGAATGAATCTGTCTCAGCTATATGATCGGTTGGAATCGCATTTGCGGGCTTTAGAGTCAATAGGAATGACACAGGACAAGTATGCTGCTATGCTGTTTCCACTCGTGGAGTCGTGCATACCAGAGGAGATACTGAGGGCTTGGATGAGGTGT